>JAJJMC010029784.1:10383619-10447648 GCA_023531435.1 Papaver californicum
ATGACTCGACCTTCCACCGATACTGTCCCCACTTAGCCACTGCGGTTATCCGGCAGTGTGGGATTTTCAACGGACACCGCTGCGGTTATCCAGCAGCAGCTTCCTAGGAGGTCACCCATCCCTGGATTACTCCCGCCCGAGTACGCTTAACTGCAGAGCTTTTTTCCAACTCTGGAGCCAACTGTGCTGAAAAGGCCTCGGTGTTAGGAAAGGACAAACCATTACCTATATTCCATTCGGCGAACCCTACCTACCGAATTGGGGTATTACAGTATTTGTGTTTGGACAATTCATGGTGTTCTTTCTTTGTGGCATGTTGTGATGTTCCTCTATTTGTCCATGTCTTAATTTTTCCGTGAATTGATGAGAGTGTTTAGGCAAAATTTTAGAGCTATTTTTCGGGATTTTTCTATTGGTACGTCTATGAGAGCTATATGTTACCATCTTTGAACAACAGGTATCTAGATGATTTTTTGAAGGAACCTTATTCAAGGTTTTTCACGAACAATCTCACATGGCTAAGGTCGTTATTTATTTGTCAATTTCATATGCGTTTATTGATTTAAGTACCTCCATCCGGATTCCTAATGGTTTACGATCAATAAGGGCGAACACTGGAATTGTTATATTTCAGCTTCTTAGTTTGGGAGGTCATATTATTTATGGTAGAGATAAGGTTTTCTGGATTCTTTTTGCAAATCAGGATCTGTTTTGGCAGCTTTGTTCCCATTGGCTCCATTTGGGACATTCCAAAATCATATGTTTAGACTTATTTCTCGAGAAACATCAGCTGCATCATCAAAGATTTGAATGGTTTTCACAACTTCAATAAATTTCTAGATTCATATGAATATATGGTTATATTGAGACAGCCCAGCAATTCAGATACTCAATCGCATATGTTAGTGCTCCTCTGTCTTCTCATGCCTGCTAAAAGTACATCTACGTCTTTTAGATTGCTCAGAGGGATCATCATACCTACGCCTCCTGCAGATTGTACGATACGTAAGCATTCTTGCATGAACTCCATGTTGAACTGATGGTTTATCGGTTGTTGGATATTTAGTGGCGCTACTCTCTTTGGCGAATAGATCAGTGTTGTCGGTTGTTGTTGAATTTGCTCCAGAACTTCTCCCTTTTCTGGTGATGATATCGATGTTTCATCTTACTTGGAGGGCACCGTCAATGTATATCTGGTAGTTGCGTGCTTCAGATGCTTGGTAAGAGGTTGTTTGTGAAGTTTTTGGTGATAGTATGCATGATAAGACTTTTGTGACGCTTCAATTTTTTGGTGATTTTTCCAATGGCGAGGGACTTCTGGGTTTTGACGAGTGTTACGTGCATATCCAAACGGGTGAGGATAACACTGAACTTTACTCTGGCTATGCACTTCGTTGTGGATTGTGCGGCTCCTGTACTTCCACTGGAATCCACACCTGTCGAGTTTCTTATCTCCTTTATCCTTTCTTAGTTTTTTTCATCTCTGCATATGTACTTGGTGACTAAATTCGTCTCAGAAGATACATAAAACTCTGGACTAGTTTAATGACCAAAGATAAAAAATACTAGACTTTTAGCTTGGCTTTTTTCTAGCCGGTTTTCTAATAAAAGCTTAACCTCACTCTCGAACTGAGAACATCACAAACCTAAATCTGTGTATATTGTGAAGTGCATTTCTCCTAATGGATCTAAAAAGATCTTTGTGTGGATTTTGGTTTAATGGAATTGTCGCCCCCTGTGTCGGTGACAAAATGTGGTTACTAAAACATTAGACAACACGCCCAAGTAGAGAATTACTCACTATTGAGCTAAAACAAAGTAAAGAGACAAAAAGAAGTGGAAGAGAAAAATTAATCATGGAAAATTTAAGGAAGGAGATTCTAAGTTGAAGGTTAAATGTTCTATTTATAGGTATTATGAGGACAAACCCTCCAGGCAGAATGCCTCCACGACTATGGCTTACAGTCTCTATTAAATGTGGACCTATGATTCTGGTTATATCCCTAAACGGAGTCGGAGAGTCGAGTACCTAAGTTAGGTGTTTTGTATCTATATGGGTTTGGGCATTCCAATCCAGTTTGTCGACTCCTATGACGTCCAATTTGTAAAGTCCACAAGACTTGTCCTAAAAAACCCAAAAAAATAAAATTTTGATGTGATTTGATGTGGGCCTGTAATACTAGCCATAATAAAATTGAGTTGATATTGTTTTTATTTTTCTAAATGTACTTTGAAAACCTAATTTAGGTAAATTATTTTTTATATGAGTGTTTGGTATAAAAAAAAATTAAAATTGCTTTTTTTTTAAAACAATTCCAATTTATGCTAGTTTTTTAAAGTTAGGGAAAAGGAGTTTTTAAAAGTTATGGATCCACATTATATTTTAAGATGAATTCTTTTATTATATTTACATTTTTTAATAAATAACACAAACTACCTCATATTCTTTATATATTTGTAATTTTCTAACTAATATTTTACAAATATTAAATGTTTATTTAATTTTGGTTTTACTTATTTTCTTGTAAAAATAATATACTTATTTGATAGAAAAAGTTGGTTATGATAATTGTGACAACATAATATTTAGCAATAATAATAATAATTGATAAATAAATAAATATTAATAACAACTAAAAATATTTTAATAATTGAAAAAGAAATTATTTCTAAACCAATAAATAAAGATAATTTTAGATGATATGTCTTTTTATCATTTGCTACAACGTCAACACTGGATATGAGAATATATCAAACACAATTTAATTATTTTTTAAATTCATTTTATCATTTAGACCATAGTTTACCGATACTAAATTATTATTTTTCTAACAGTACAGTGCAGCAATGCACAACAGAGATGTGCTTTTCAACAACCACACTAATACTAAACTGATCTTAAAACATGTGGCAATTAAATTGGTGTAAGTATTTATCCTAAGAGCAACCACAAGAGGTCGACTAGAGTAAAAGACCAAAGACTAAAAAATTTAGTCTTTGGTCCGGCCCAAGAACAGACGTGTATAGTCGGGCGGTGTTCTAGCGATGCGCCTGGTGTTGGGCGGTGTCCTAGCGATGCGTTTGGAAACACGGGTGAAATCCTAGGATAACGCTTGCGCGAGACGGAATCTTAGCGTAACGCTCGATATGGGGCTGAGTCCTAACGTAACGCATGGTATTGGACGGTATCCTAGGACCACGCTCGAGAGACGGGCGGTATCGCAGAATCACGCCTGATGGGGCGAAGGGCTAGCAACGCGCCTGAAGGAGTTGTACATGTGCTAACTTACCGTGTGGGATGAATGTGACGGGCGGAGTCCTAGCGCCCCGTCTGGGATTCCAAGCGAGTTGCTAGCATCCCTCCCTATTTTGTCTTCCTCCTTTGGTCATTTTTGGTCATTTTTGAAGAAGAAGAAGAAAAAAAAAACATTGGAAATAAAGCGTTAGTATTTATCTAGCAATGCAATGAAGAAGATAGAAATTTTTTTTTTAATAAATGCACAAAAAATCATTAATAACTTCTGCAAATCTCTGAGAAATTCTTTACACTCTCTTACTAGATTTTCTCAGATACTCAAAAAGGGAAAAAATCTAGCAAGAGAGTGTAAAGAATTTCTCAGAGATTTCATCAGCACAGATATGAACGAGTCATTTTCAATGCAATACTACCAGAAATGTTATGCAATGTATGTACTCGAAACCCAACTTCTGAATGCCGAACTATATTCATGCTATGCACTGAAAATTAATCGTTCAAACTTCTGTCTAAACTTAAAGTTTTTAAATTGTGATTTGTTTTTTTTTTTTGTTTTTTTTTGTTTTTTTGGTGTTGCAAAGTGATTGATTTACTTATATCTTCACTGTTTCTTGCAGTTCAAAATCAGCATGCAGATATTGTCGACGACGTCCCTTCATCTTCCAGATTCAAATGGAAGATTGAAAATGTTTCTAAATTGAATAAGGAAAGTCGTTTCTCACCTATTTTCATAACAGGTCCTCATAAATGGTATATGATTCAATTTTGTGACCAACCCTTTATCTGGAGTACTAGTATTATCTCTATGTTGCAATTCCTGTTATGATATGAATACTATATGAAGTTGCAAAGTTATTTTCTTTATTACCTGGTTATAATAGTATGACAATATCTTAGTTTATACATATTTCAACAGTTGCTTACATATTTATTGAAACTTAACTTTCTTACATGTTTGACAAAAGTAGAATCTGTTTCCAATAGATTCAGGTTTTTAGAAGTGAGCAGCTTCATCTTACCATCACAACATGGATCTGTGCATGGTAAGAGATTGGTTCTGCAGTTGTAATCCATGTGGTAAGCTTCCCCACATGAGTAGCAGTAAAATTGCTTCTCTTTTAACCACTTTTCATCATCTGGTAAAGTTGGTGGAATACCTTGGTGTGAAGCTACATAAGCATCTAACCAGATGAAAACTCCACAGTAGTTGCACTTCACATAAGGTTGAAATCCAGCATTTCCTTTTTTTGCTTTTCTAAGAAACAGGTACCCCTTGCAGTTGGTTAGTATGCATTTCTACCTTCCCAAGGACAATCTCTGGCAACATGACCAGCAGAAATACAAAGAGAACACTTGGTAATTGGTGATGAGCTTGAACCCTCCATTATGTATGTTTTGTTTGAAAAAATTTTGTGTTGTTGAACCAGAAGATGAGAGTTTACAGGTAATGGTAGTGAAAGTAGGATATGACAATGGTCATTTTATAACTGGAGTGGCAATGGTCATTTTTTTTTTGAAAAATGTAAAAATCAGCCCATTAGATACTGTTAAAGGCATGTGAGTTTTTAAAAAACAAAAAAATTGAAATTTAAAATAAAATTAATTAGTTCATACAAGTTGAAACTTAAAATGACAATGCTAATAAGACTGCCATTCACATAGGTATAAGGTATTCCAAGAATCCTTTAAGGTTGGTTTAATCTTTTTTTCAAAATTTCTTCCTTCCTAAATTCGAAATACTGTCTTGATCCCGGATCCATCCCAGAGACATCCATCATCATTATAAGGAATTCCTCGTCCGCTTCTTTCTTAGCTTGTTTTTGCCGCAAACTTTGCCGATTTCTCAGCTAGTTTTGCTGCAAACTCGGATTCTCTCTGCGCCATCTTCATTTTTGTTTGTTCTGTATAGTTGGTGTTGAAGTTTTGTTGCTCTCTATAAATATTTTTCATCATTTCATGTTGGCCACTACAATGTGCTTTCCCTTTCTTCTTTCGTTTCGACTCTTTTTTTCCCATTTGACGGGTATATGTGTTAGGTATATCTCATATGTCTTCATAGCCACTAGAATTTTCGACCAAAATTTCCCGTGTTTCCCGGTTTTCCTCACCGCTTTCGTAATCTAACTCAGCTTCTGATGAATCGGAAACAACTGTCGATCGTCGGGAATATTTTATATTATCTAACATAATTGCGTAGCACTCGTCATGCTTAAAACTGTTCCCACCATTAGCTTCCTTGAAAAGCCTCCTTACTCTGCAATCTGTTTTTTTTTAATTCAATTCAGTAGAGGATATACAATTCAAAACAGTAATGTAATCGTCAAAATTAAATGAGTAGTTACCTTATTTTCGGGCCCCATCCAGTATGGTGTTCACGTTCCACTTCCGCCTCCTTTGCAGAGTAAAGTGCCACATCTTTACTTATTCCCTGAAATCGTTCTGAAGGGAGGTCCAAGTGCGTTGTGGCATCGAAGGTATGGCTTCTTTCATCCCATATAATATGCGAGACCATAATCTTTCTTGTGATTGATCGGTACCAATACTAGAATCTTGAGATATTGACAAATGAATTTACACATCGTTACATCTTCATCTGTAGTAAAATTTGGACCTCGTGGTCTTGGTGGTGCTGGCATAATTCTAATCGATTCGGAAAGTAAACTGAAATGAAAAAGAACTTAATTATTTTCGAATACTAAGTAGATAGCAATGAGTGAGTTTAGTAAGATGAAATTGGATTAATATCCCATATATAGTGCCATAATATAGTCGTTGCCGTTGCAATGGTAAACTCAACGGTAACATCTCAACGTAAACTAAACTCAACGGTAAAAATATAGCAGGCGTTACTCTAGAATAACGCCCAAGTGGGGCGGGCTTCTAGCGACGCACCAAATTGCAAGCGCAATTCTAGGAACCCGCCTGGTGTTGGGCGTAGCTCTAGTGAACCGCTTGGATGGGGCGGTGTCTTAGGAGTTCGCCTGGTGGTGGGCGTGATCCTAGAGTCTCATTTCAGCAGGCGAAGTCCTAGTGTGCCGCTTGATCAGGCGTATTCCTAGCTTACCGCCCGTGTTTCTGAGCGTTGTCCGAGGATAACGCTTCATTCCATGCGGTACACTGCGACGCCGCTTGATGCTAGGCGTAACACTACGAGTTCGCACGAATAAACCATCTTTAGTCCAGAAAATAACCCAAATCTAATCTGTTACAGGATAAAATCTGGACTAAAATTCATTTTTACTCACGCCTCTGCGCTATATATTTACGGACCAAAAAAGATATTTGATCTTTGGTCCGTGTTTTACTCGCGTCTATGGACGCTCTAAGACATGTGACAATTAAATTGGTGTAAGTATTTATAGATTATAGATGATATTTATTTACTAATATTTTTATTCCAGTTATGGTTTGACGCACGTGCCCATATCAATCAACAGCCCCATCAAAAATTTATCCAAGCCCGAACCGTCACCAGTTCTGTTTCTCTCTCTTTCTGTATAACGTAGAATGTTTTTTTTCTCTCCGCCATGACCGCACCTTCAGGCTTTGGACTCCTCTAGTTTCGAAAGAGAAATAATCACACCATATCATTTTCTCAAATGGATTTAAAGAAAGGAAATACCGACTGTGTTTATTTCTTAGCATCTCCTCTCACCTGTAAAAAGGTTCGTATCTTTCTTTAACATTTCCTTTGGTTTTTCTTAGGGTTTTCCAAAATTGTTAACCCTGTGGTTCGGGGTTTCTTGATTGATTTTGAATGGGTTTGTGCTATTATATTTTTAATCTATTTTTTTATTAATATTGAGAATGATTGTAAATCTATGTAGGGGATGGAGTGTGAGTTTCGGCATAGTGAGGTAGCGAGGCTTAATCCGAGGGATTGTTATTACTGGTTGGCTGGAAATTGCTTAAATCCCACATGTTCTTTTCGACATCCAGTAAGATTTTCAGTTGTTTTTTTTTACTACAAATATCTTTTAAATTAATGTGATTTGTGACATTTGCGTATGGTCTGAAGAAGGTAGTAGGATTAACTTGGCTTGTATTGTTCATGGTGGTGTACTGTTGTTATTGGGGTCTTAACGTATAGTTTAATCTGTGACAAGGTTAGGCAAAAAAAAAAGTAGTAATATGAATGTTGGCATCATTTGGGATAGGTCTGAGTTTTCTATAGTTTTTGCATATCTGTGCAGCATCCATGTGCCTATAGATTAACTGGTTTTTATCTTCTGTAGGAGTCACTTTATATATATGCAGAAATTTTTGAATTCGTGAATAGGGCTTTGGTGAACGAGTTTTTGAAACTGGTATTTAGGTTGAAGTTAGAATAGGAGTTTGGTCGAGATGATAGTGTAATAAGTTGATGATTCCTGTGGATTTCTGATTTATTAAGTGGAGTTGTTTGCATTCATAACAATTATGTCAGCAGGAAACACATGTATTCGTCTATTTTTCCATCTCTGGGTGCTTGAAGACAGATGCTTCATAATGTTCGGAACTTTTTTTTTTCAATTGACCATGTTTATCATACTATGTCCATGTTTTATCAGTTCAAACTTCAATATGTGTTTTTCAGTTTCCGTTGTATAGTCATATGCTCATGGGTATAGGTGTTTTTCCTCTGTAAGAGCTACTTAATAGAAATGTGGAAATTTCTGAATTGTTGAAGGATTTGGTGGACTAGATTTTGAAACTGGTGTTTAGGTTATATCTGGAATAGGAGTTTGGTTAAAGATGAATGTGAAATAATCTGATGATTTCTGTGGAATTTTGAGTTTTTAAATATAGTTGTTTTCCTTCAAAAGATAAGAAGATTGAACTGAGCATTGTCTTTAAATGAATGTATTATTCTGTTTATTTCATCTCTGGGTTTGAATGCTTGGAACTGTCTTTCAGTCTCGATCTTTATTATTTAATTTATCAGTCAACTATGTCTTTGTAATATTTATCAATATCCAATCAGCTACGTATAATGCACCCTTTTGACATGCCCCTGTGTTATTGACTGTATAGTTTCCATAACATCTTTAACACTGTTTGGTCCTCAATGGAATGCGTAGTGCCATCTGATCCTCTTGTTACTGTTGCAGCCTTTAGAACGACCTGAGACAACGCCCGAGCCTGCTACTGTGCCACAACAGTCATCCTTGCCTACTACTGTACCACAACAGTCATCCTTGGCTGCCACTGTGCCACAACAATCATCCTTAATTGCTACTGTGCCACAACATTCATCCGTGCTTGTTAACAAAATCAGTGTGCCGTGTTATTTCTACTTTAACGGGTTTTGTAACAAGGGTGATAAATGCACTTTCATGCATGGTCCAAACGATGTTTCAGCTACTCCCAAAATACCAAAGAAAACTCCAGCAGTTAACATCCATCCTCCAGAAACTAAGACGTATACAGAAAGTGTTAAAGTACAACCTGCGACTGAAGCACCGTCTAATCCAGTTAGATTTATTACATCAAAATCAGCTGTGAAGGTGCAGTTTCGACCTCAAGAAGTTGCCCCGCAGCCAGTTAAAAGTAAAGTTTTGGAGCGAAGCCCGTCTCTGCAGGCCTCATTGCCAAGTAATGAGGAGGAACCTGTCAAGTCCGATACCCCACTTTCAGCAGAAGATGTTAGTGAAGAAAATCCAAGCCCAGAACAAAAAAGCTCAGGTGAGCAAGTTGAGGAGGAACACATTGAACGAGAGGAGTGGTGGGAATCATCCCCAGGTTTGGATGTACTAGTGGACAATGAGTCAGAGGGGTACGAGGATGACCATGAGTATGTACCAGTACATGATGGAGAAGTTGGCAGGCTCCACAACCATATGCTCCAGAGCGAGTATGAAGATTCTGTTGGATATGATCCTATGGAGTACACAGGAGCAGAAGTTATGTATGTTAGTGGAGTACATGACGTGTATTGTGACTTAGATGAAGAAAAGATGTTTGATTATGCTTGTGGTGCCTCCAAGCATTTGATGCACAGGCATTTGGATCATGTACCATGTGGAATGAGAAAAATCTTGCCTAGGAAAGTGGAAGTTAAGGGCAGAAATGACATGGATCTTCGGGACGAACTAAGGAAACGTAAGAGGCTTGAAGGTTATCAACCGTACCGCAGCCCTAGAAGGTACGGCCCAACTAGTCTGGAAATAAAAGGTGAAGAGCACCCTAGACTGCATCGCATGAGTCACCACCCTCACCCCCGACGACTGGCATCTAAAGTGAGCCATAGGACGATTGGGTATGGTAGTCAAAATGACCGTGACATAAGTGGTGTCGACAAAAAAAGCTTACTGAGCCTGTCAGAGACTCGCCGAAGTAACTTCAGGCAACATGAGAATGAAAACAGGCGCAGACCACATTTTCTTCCATCTGAGGCTTCCCCCAAGGTCCCTATCAATAGGAGAAAGAGAGGGCGACCTGATGCTACTACTCCTGGCTTGTTTACAGGACCAAAGAGCTTAGCCCAGATTAAGGAAGAGAAAATGAAACCTATGGAGGCTGGAAGAAGAGAGAGGTTTTGGAGCAAAAGGCATCAAGGAGACTTTCAGGGGCCGAAACCTCTAAATGAGATCCTCAAGGAGAAAAAGAGGTCGGGTGTTAACGACAGTAGTAATAGTCCAAGGTTGAAGCAAGAAAATGATCGCATTGGTAACGAGAGAAGGAATGATGAATTTGTTGAGAAAAATTGGATTGAATCGGTGATTGACGAAGATGAAGAAGATGGTTATGAAGATTATTACGATGGCGATGATGGTGGAATCGAGGAGAAGTTGGCTAACATATACTCTTGAACAGCAGGTTGTGGAGGTGCTGCTACACAAACTTTTATACACTTAGAAGATTATTTTAACTGATAATAGATGAAGGAAGATTTTTTCTTAGAAGGAATCCTGGGAGTTGTCTGTTGGGGTTTGATGATTGATTGACTTTACTATCATGCTGTATAGGGAAAGGTCATATGATGGTGGGCAGATGACTTCTGGAACTTGTTTTTTTTTTCACTCTTGCGGTGTTCTTTCTATTCTTGTTAAAATTTCTCATTAATCAATATATTCTAAATTTAGAACAGAAAAAACTCTTTCAGTAGCTGTCTCCATTCTCTGAATCCAATTTGGTGCATGTTTTAATCTTCACCATTGACTTAATTTTGGGAATTATATCACAAGGGTCAAAATTCTAAATATAAATGGTAGTGAGGTTATTGGTTAACTAATTAATAAATTAAATTAACATGTTAAACATACGCTCTCTAGAAGAGTGTGTACAGAAATGGACTCCTATTTTCCTGTTTCTCATATAAAAAGTGGGTCATGTGGACATGTTTTGTGTGAGACACAGGAGAATGCACCGTGTATCTTTCGTCAATGCGTCGCTTTGATGTCGGACAAAATTAGATCTTAAATTAATGATGTCTCATGTCTGATCTCGTGAAGAGATTGATGTTATTTTGAGAACCGAGTAAAAAACAAACCAACCTTCATATTACGATCAATACTCAATAGCTATAAATTCTCCTCTATCGAAAGGCTCTATAATCTACAACCAAGAAACCACCATTTCAACTGATGAACCTCGATCGTACTCCAAGTTTCATTTGTAATGCCCCAACAACATTTTTACGACGCTTGAGAATTAGAGGTTCTTGTTTTATATTTATTTATTACTCTTATTTGATTTCTACATAGGATAGAAATATAAGATTAAATTGAATCTACATCATTGAAATACGTCAAATTTTCAGCCAACACTACATAACAGTTATCATGCTGGAATCTTTTGTCTAAGTCCGTCTTATATTGTTCATATGCATGGTGTTTCTGAAAAAAGAAATCAACAATAAGTTAGTATTATAACCAAATAGGATTTGACTAACATTTAATTGACATTCACTTACTTGTTGATATGGTAGGAGTTAAGGATAATGCGCGATCATGTTCACCAAAGTCGTTCTAAAATAACAACATCAGTTGTATGATTATTCGAATCTTTTCTTAACGTCTATAATTGATATTGACTTTTGATTGCCGTCTAAAGCAACAAAAACCCAAAAATTACGGTCTCAAAAATTTGTCAAGCTCCTATTTATGTTGATCTTGAGTTCTTCGTCATTTTTCGTGGCTACAACCCACACTCTAACTTCCGCAACATCTTCTCGGGGAGTGAATTTAGCAACCATGATGAAGAAATTAGAAAAAAAAAAACTAAAAAGGATTTGAAAGATGAAAAAGATGGGAAATAATAAGTGTTTGAGAGACATTGTATGTTGAGAAGAAGGTTTCTTTTATATAAATCAAAGACAACGACCATTCTTTTAAAAAAAAAACTTGACAACTAGCCGTTACGTATAGGTTCATAGGTGATAGATTATTTAGAGCCGCCAGGGTCGTAACCTATGGACCATGACGACCTATTATAGCAATTTTTTGTTTTCCCATGGATGTTTTGAGTACTAGGGTCGCATCGATTCGTAAATCAAATGATGACGACTCTTACATTTTATTTTTGGAAAGAACTTGAGTCATCATGGTCGACATCTTAATACCATGACGACTCAAGTATAACGGCTAGTTTTTTCCCCAAAAAACTAGTCGTTGGGGTTTTCTCTATATAAGGATGCTAACTCCATGCTCCATTCAGTTGAAAACTTTAACATTAATCTCAAACTAAAACTCTCTTACAATGGAAAGTCCATCATCAACTACCAAATCACTTGAAAAGATACTCAGAAGATGCAAACGACCAACTACTCCATCATCAACAACTCAAATTAGTGGTATGGAAGAAGATAAACGCAAAAGAAACAAAGAAACCACATCATCATCAACTACAAAATCAATTAGAGTTATGGAAGAAGAGATACGCAAGAGAAGCAAACTAACGACCGTGGAGGAAAAGAGGAACTCAAAAAACAAGCTTACGACAAACGGCAACTAAGGGCAAGGTTAAATTCAGTTGTGGATGAGACGGAATGGGTTAGGAATTATTACATCGTCATGGATTTACCAGAAGAAGATCGAGATGAGCGTATATTTTGTCTAAAAGTAAAAACAGGACCTTTCGTTTCCAAGCCGGACAAGAAGTGGAAGGGTCCACGCTTTGATTACAGGGACGACTATATTGCTGATAGGTTCTTTCATGTTAAGAGTTGTGCATCAAGTACAACGAGTTTCTCGCTAGGCACAGAGGAGATAAGTTTGCGGCACATGATGCATATACCAAATGGAGAGGAGAGTCATTTATACATTTCGAAGCTACCAAAATAATTGAGGATCTCACAGAGAAAAAGAATAATATGTAATGTGTTTAATAGACCAATTTGGTCTACAAGTTGTTAGCCTAGTTTAAAATTTCTTTCACGTCTTTCACGTTCTAATGTACTACTAGTTATCCCAAGTTTGAATCTAATTATCTTATTAATATAAGTCTAACTGTTGTTCAACTACTGTATCATCTTCGGTCGTCAAAGTCGATACCCATATACCTTGCGACATCAAAGGTTAACTCCAAATTATACTCTAATTAGGTCTTCCAGAATCGCCACGGTTTATAGTGTATGTCCATGACGACCCCAAATCTAAATTAAAAATAATATGACCTTTGGGTTTTTTCTATATATTCCAACCACTTCACTAGGAAAAACTGCACCAAACATTTTTTTTTTTTTTCTACATCTTACATCTGCTTGTTTTTTCATTTCAAAGTGAGACATCAATGTCAATGGCAGAATGGGAACCTGATGAAGATATGGATCTCTTTAAATCTTTCATTAAGGTGTTCCATGAACATCTAGATGAAATTCATTCAATGTTTTGGAAGAGAGTGAAAGAGTTCTATTATGAGCGCACCGTAAATCCCAAAAAACGAAAATGGAGAGAATTAACGTTTCGATTCGACTACATCAAACGTTCAATTCGAGAGTTCATTAAAGTTAGAAAAAGGGTGAACGACCATCATCCCCAAGCTCCTCTTACTGAAAAAGTGAGTAACATACTAAAACTTAATACTTTGTGTAACATACTAAAAATTAATACATTATGTGTGAAAATTAACATTTAATTCATTTTATTTTAGCTGGAACGATTTAATGGTCTATGGCGAATAATAAATGGTGAAAGAAAGTTTATTCACACAAAGTGTTATGGGATATTGTACAATCGTGCTCGGAGGTTCATTGACGAAGTTTTGATGTGCAACATACATCATCATCCATTCTAAACATTATGTAATGCCAGGTTGAGGTAATGTTATTGTTTCAATGAAATCAATGTGTGTTTTATCTTTCCCAAATGAACAATAATGTCTTCCAAACTGAAAATAGGTCGTCAAGATCTATACCAAAAGACATTGACGACCCTATGTACTATCAAGTTGTTTTTTCTGGACGTTTGGTTCTTTAGGGTCGCATCGGTCCATACCAAAAACACTGACGACACAAATCTGCCATTATTTGGGTGAGATGCGTCCGTCATGGTTGATACCTAAATACCATGACGAGCCGGGATGGTCTGAAGTCAGTTTTTCCTGGGTGTTTTGGTGCACTAGGGTCACATCGGTGCATAACATAATCTATGACGACACGTATCACCTATTATTTAGGATTTCTTGAGGCGTCATGGTCGATATCATAGGACATAACGATAGTTGTAGAAATTATTAGCTATTAAGTTTAAGGATGCACATGAACCGCCCCGAAAAACCCTACCCGCCCGAACCCGACACAACCGCGGGTTTTTAAACCGAACCCGCCCGTAAAGGGTTGGTATACGGTTTTCAAAATCAATAATCCGGTCATGACGGTTTGGTTTACGGGTTTAGTATAAGAACCGCCCAAACCCGCCCGTATAAACCGAGTATTTTTAGTCATTGATTGATATTACCAATTTTCATCCTAGCCATCCATCTAAAGAAGAAACCTAACTAAACAAAACACTCTAAAGTTCTAAACCTAATCTTTCTATTCATAGTGAAGAGTGGCAGGAACAAAGAAAGTCGGTTGAGTTCAGGGTCAAGGGAACAAAGAAAGTCGTTTATACTGCTCGTGCTACCTTCTTTACGGCACCAGTTTCGAAATTGTAATTATGCAATAAAGGAGAAAGAAACCATTCTTCGTTCAGTACAGTGTGTTGAATTACTACTTAATAGGATGACATTGTAATTCAGTATATCACTGTAAATATGTATCATCGATGATGAGTGTAAGAGTCATTGTTCAATTTACTTGATTGAAAATGTTCTCTCTTAGCTCAAGTGTTAAAATTTAGCCTAAAACAGTGAACATGTGTGTTTTCTTGCTAGGGTAGATTGGGTATTATTTTGTGAAAATCCTCCACCACTCAAATCAAAAGAAAATTCTGGACTTCAAATCTCCAATCTTTGAATTTGATTTAGGGGACGGACAAAAATAGTTTGTCAATGCAATGCGGTTTAACCCGCAGAAAAAACCGAACCCGCCCAACCAGACTCGCGTCGGTTTGAAACCGACCCGCCTATGGACGGGTTGGTAGTTGGTTTTGATTTTGATTTTCAAAAACTGCCTATAGACGGGTTGGTAGTTGGTTTTGGCTCAAAACCGAACCGACCGCCCGTTGTGCAGCCCTAATTAAGTTTGTCATTGTTGGGTTCGTCAACCTGCTAAATTTTACCATGACGACACTAGGTCTAGGAAATAATCTTCCAATTTATGAGAGTAGGGGTCGTCAACCCGTTATTTTTTCCCATGATGACTCTGACTCTGGAAACAAAAATTTGTGGTGATGACATTACAGTCGTCATGGTCGATATATAATGACCATGTCGACACTATCAAGGATTTAAGCATAAACAATTCAAAATCTCAAAAAAAAAAAAAACAATGTCTTAATATGTAATTGGAACCAATCTTACACACCTATTATAAAATTATCTATGAAATAAGATTGTCTTAACAATCAATTGAAACCAACCTTACACACCTACTACCAAATTGTCTCTAAAATAAGATTGTCTAAATAAACATGAGTTAGAGTTACCAATGCCCCTAAAAAAACAACATGGTATCAACCACGACCACGACCCTGACTAGTTGATCTCCGGATTCACTTTAGAGCATGGCCTTGACTTCCACGAGCTTGTTCCGCACCTCCTTGGCTCCCTTCGGGTTGTTCAGCACCTTCGCTTATTTCATCATCGTATTATCCCTCTTCACCTTGGTTATCAAAATCTTTTTGGATAACTTGGGTAGACGGTTTCCGAGACCTCTTACTTGTACGAGCCAGTTCAATATACATTTTACTTTCACCGGGGTTTTCAATGTGTGTCAGGTAGTCAATATACTCCCTTTGTTGGTCATGCGTCATTGTTTCTCCCTTGGACTTCAAGCAACATTGTCCCTTGATCATAATTTTCACTCGATCCCTTTATTCGTATTAAAATTGCAATCAATTTAACATACGTATAAAAGTATATATTTAAGAAAAAGAGGAAAAAAAAGATAAAAATACTTGCACAAGCTTTAGAATGCTAGAGTCAGTTATAGTATCGGGTGTCGGAGTACAAGAAGTAGAAGCTTCGTTGCCTTTGCGCTCGCGAGGATCTATCCGTATCACACGACCATGGGAGAATTTTTGGTACTATTCCAAGTAACCATCATTTGTAATGTAAAGTGATACTTATAATTGAAATTAGAATGTAAAATTGTAACAAACACCATTTTAACCTTCAAATGAAGCTTCTTCTACCCTTGGAAGCAGGGAAGAAAAAATGAATTGAGGTTTTTCTCTAATAATACTTCAAATTTCTACCCAATTCTAAGATTGGAAATTAGAAGATTAAAGAGGCATCTCTTATAAATTGTAATTTCTACCCAATTACAAATTGGAAGTAACAAAGTGATTGAGGCTCTTCTCTAAAGAAGGATCAAGGTTCTCACACCTCTTCTAAATAAAAAAAACTTAGCTAACTAAAGTAGAGCTAGGGTTTTACAATATATAATATAGATAAAAGGATGTGCTCGGAAATAACCAAAAGAAATGGGTAAAAAGGAGAACAAGATAAAAAGGATAGAAATGGTATTTGATAAATACCACTATGCATCAATTTGCCTCATAACCCTCATTCACCTTCTCTCAAAGAGCGATTTCTACCCTCATCAATTTGCCTCGTAAACCATGACAACGCTAAAAGCGTCAAAACTGCATTCCTCATCGTTGAGTCGGAACTTTGGTACATAATCCTCATCACGTGGATCTTGAATATACCCAAGATGACGCATTACTCTCAACGGATCATATATAAAGAACCCGGTTGGGTGAAAGAAATGACCACAGTAAAAAGATACAGGATGAAAATCAGGATCAACTCTCTCTCCCACATACGGATTAAAGACTAATCTTTTGGTGTCATGTTGTCCAATCTTTCCCGCATAGCTAACAACATGGACTTATGATCCTTTTCCTGACCATCAATGAACTTGTATTTCGTCCCTCTTGGATGAGCACTGGTCCATGCCTCGTTCACTTTGACATCCTCATTGTCATTGAACAACGAAGGAAAATGGTCGTAAATCCACACCTACACAACAATCAAAACAATAAAACTAGTATTCATCAAACAAGAGATTGAAAAAGAATAATAATTCATCGGATAAGAAAATAAGATCACTTCAATTACATGGAGTAGAGTGGTATTCCCGTTGATTTGAGAAGTTCTTTCCCTAGATGCTTCTGGCAGTCCCCCACGAATATTTATGTACATTTTCCAAAGGATGCAAAAGCTGGAGAAAAGTCCGCTCTGACCCTGTTTCCTGAGCTGTCGGGAAACATCATAGACCCTAGCATGTACAAAAGATAACCGGCAGCCGCAACATGAACTTCAACCACAAAGAGGGGTCCATGGTCTCTTTCTTTTTGTAGTGTCCCAGAATATTTGTCCCTCAAATGCACAAGATTGAACTCTCTCCTCCAGTTTTTTGGCTCTTTGACCAACATTTCGTTCGTCGCCTCTTCATCCCAGCCAAACAACGCCTTAGCTAATTCATAAATTGTCTCCCAAAGAAGTTTTTTCTTGTAACTGGTCATGGTGGATTTTCCTTCGACCTGGAGCCCTAGAATCTTTCATCGTGAGGAGTTAAAGCCATCTCGCCAAAGGGGAATTGGAAGCAATCGACTTCAGGGTAAAACCTCTCACAAAAGCAAGATACCGCGACCCTATCATAATCAATAACGAAGTTCTGTACGGTAATATACAAACCAGAGTTATCGATTAACGCTCTAACTCTTGCACATTATCCTTCTAGAGGCCAAAACACCATTTTTACGTACGAAGACTGACGTCTAAAAAGGCGTATTGCGTTTGTATGATCCTATAAAATAGGGAGAAAAAAACACAATAAGAAAACAATCAATGACAACAATAAGTTAATTGAAAACCAAAGTTTAGAATCTTATGATGGTATCATAGATGGTATGAGACCACGAGCTGGGATATGCAAATAACACTTTTCCTCCATCTAAGGGTAAGCCTATAGCTTTTCCATTGCGGTCAGCCCTCATGAGCAAGGGGGTAGCGGGTATGTGCCTCGCGCTAGGGGATTTTGACTTGCCCTTGTCCTTCGCTTCCACCTCCGCCCCTTCTTGCACCTCTTCCCTATCATCACCACCACCACCACCATCATCAGCACCATCATCGCCACCACCAACACCACCATCATAACCACCTCTATCATCAACATCATCACCACCACCACTAGAACCACCAGCTCCACCAGCACCATCACCCCCACCACCGCTATTTGTTTCATCAAAATCATCTTCACTTTGTTCGTTGTCATGGTCTGAAGTCGTAGATGTATAAAGGAGGCATAAGAATAAGGGGAATACTCTGGTTTTATATCTTGGTTTACACATTCACGGATAACATTCGGTATCTCCTTCGGATCTTTTCCATGAAACGGTCCAGCCGCCAAGATTTTACATTGCCGAGGAAGTTTGGAATGAGAAGTGGGTAGATGTTTGCATTTTCCTTTCTTGGCCTTTTTAAGCATCCTACAATTGAAATACAAAAAAATTCAACAAAACAGAACCAACATTCATAGTCCAAGTATAAGGGTCGTTATGGTCTAAATTTTGGACACTAACGACCCATAATAAACCATGATGACCATATAGCTAAACAATAACGACCCTTGTTTTCATCGTTAGGGTTGAATATTACAAACCGATAGGGCTGCATAACGGGCGGGCGGGTCAGCTTTGGGGTAAAACCAACTACCAACCCGTCCAGAGGCGGGTTTTGATATTCAAAACCGTATACCAAGCCGTCCACAGGCGGGTCAGGCGGGTTCGGGTTATTTTGCGGGTTAACCCGCATAGGCAGACAAAAAAAAACAGACAACAAAAAAACGCAAAAAAAAAAACAGTAAAAACAGAAAAAAAAAAAAAAAAACAGGAAAAAAAGGCAGTAAAACAGAAAAAACAGACAGTATTTATGGAATTCATACAACAAAAAAAAAGACAATATTACAGTATTACCATGAGTAATTCTCAAGTAATGAAGTTCAAACTGACAGAAAAAAAACACATACAAAAAACCTTCAAAGTTCAAAGTTCAAACAGACAGGATCAAAGATCTCTGTCACTTAAAATAAAATTCAGAAAAGACAGGATCAAAGTTCAAAGCTGCACTCCTGGATATGTATGATTGAGTCACTTAAAGCTCCCTCCCTTTATCAATCATAGCTCAAGGATAAAGATCTCAAAGTTCAAAGCTGCACTCCTGGATATGTATGATTGTGTACTTGATATTTGGTTGGTTACAGATAAAGATTGAGTTGATGAATCACCCATTAAGCCCCTTAAGAAACAAAAAAAACACACCAAACATCGTCAAAATACAATAACAAATACAAGGGATATACACTAGCCAGCTGACTTTACAGAGTAAAAAAAGAAACGAAACAAAACAAAACAAACAACAAATATATAAAGAATATGTATCAGTAAGGAAAATCAATACTTAAACCAATAGCTAAATGTTATCACTCTAAGAAATCACGCCCAAAATCTCTGTTTCAGTAGTCCTCAAAAAAAAAAACTTTACAAAGACCGAACTCAATGCCCTGTTCTAGACAATGTACACTTGGAATGGGTTTTATGATTCTGGGTGTTCCAGAGGGTGTCTGCTTTGGAACCAAGTGCTTCAGAAAGAATTCTAAGTTTCTAACTGAAAAGTTCAGAACATCAATTCTTACAACACAAAAAAAATGGAATTCATTATGTAAAGAAAAACATGGCTAGTTAGCTACTTGATTTACATAGTCTGACTGATGAATTAGTGTTCATTCAACTAGATGATTTACATAGTCTAACTGATGAACTAGCATTCAATCAACTACTGAGTAATTAACTAATTAACAAACATCAATACACCCCTAATAAAGAAAATAAAGGAAACCCCAATTTACTAATCCAATTGAAAGCGATCCAATCAAACATGCGATTAAGAATGTTATAACAAACACATTTCATCAACAACAACAAAAAATGAACTTGTAAAAGAAAGAAGAGAAAGTAAAGGGGGTGGTTGTTGTTATTACCGTCCAGATATCAGCAGGAACAAGGATAAGGAGAAAGGGGGTGGGGCACAAATTTTGATTTGGGGGAAGAAGAAGAAGACCTTTCGACGTGAAGGAAGGTTAGGAGAAAGAGAAATAAAGAAACTGTTAAATCAACTAACCTTAAGAGACTGAACAAGCGAAGTGAATCAAGCAGGCTACAGTAGCGGAGAAGAGAATGAGATCGCCTGTCTGAAGAGTGAAGGAGGCGGAGAAGAGAATGAGATCTGATCGCCTTTCTGAAAAAACTAGGTTTTCTTTAGGTAAATTTTGTGTTAGATGTATGGATAGGATTAAAACTATAAATCTAAATCAACGGATCAAAGTTATCGGGTTATACGGGTGGGTTCGGGAGGGTGCTATACTAAACCCGTAAACTAACCCGTCATGACCGGGTTTTGAATTTTTAAAACCGTATACCAACCCGTGGCGGGCGGGTTCGGTTTAAAAACCCGCGGTTTTGTCGGGTTCGGGCGGGTGCGGTTTTTCGGGTCGATTCCTGTGCAGCCCTTTAAAACGATGCATCCTTAGTTCACTAGATCTACAGGGAAAATAAACAATAAGGGTCGTTACGGTTTTAGGTAAAAACCGAAGCGACCCTAGACTAACCCTTCGTCTTCAGTCAAAAATCCAGTAAGGGCCGTCATGGGCGCAACTCAAAGACCATGACAGCCCTCTTTCTGAAGCTGCAATTTTGTATTTCTAACCTAATTTTACACTCAAAACACACAAATAAACAATTACAACAACTATAGTAATGGGTTTTAGTTTACTTACTCTCTAATTGGGGCCATTTTGTTGAACTCTTTTCCTCGATTTGATTCCTTGATGCTTCTCGTATTAACATTTCTTTTTAGTTTCTCAACGATTCTAGGTGGTCTTACATCTCTTTGTTTATACTTTGTATGATCCATGTTTGTAGAAGAGGTTAATCGTCGATTAAAGTTTTCGAATCGTCGATTAAAGTTTTCGAATCGACGATTACAACGATGAATTGATCTCGAAAAAATAAATTGGAGGAAGAGGGTCGTTAGGTTTAAAGGAAAGGGAGAGGGGTGGAGTGATTTTCTGTTTTTTGGTTTTGGATTGAATGAGGGCTTATAGATTAAGTATAATAGGTTTTTGGATAAGTTATTAGGGAAGGGTATATTAATATTATCACCCTCTTTTGGAACCCCTTTATAAATTTTGGTGTGTGTAGATTTCTCAAAACCCCTTATTAGTTCCACAAGCCCCCAATTAAACCAGAAAAAAAATGCAGGCCGGCAAAAATGCACCCGTAAATCAACTATCTAAAATATAAAATTTGGTCAAATATGGGAGATTTTAAAAAAATTGTGGAAATACGGAATTGCGTGTTTAATGCGCTTGCATATACTAATTAGACAATCAAAATTCAACATATATATAACCTTAAATTCTATTTATAAATATTAACACATATATTAAATATGATTTTAACAATAATGATTTCATCAACAATCTTCTTGATCATAGTCGATTTTATTAACATAGTTATTTTGTTTTATGATGCATCTTGATTATAATAAACTATAAATGTTAATTATTATCTCTTACTTGTTGCCGTGGATTTAATTTACCAATCTATTCAGAATTTGATAGAATCGCCAATAAATCGGTTAATCTTAAAAAACACATTTTTAGATTAGGGTTACGAATGAATGGCGATTTTATACGAAAATATGAAATTCGTGACTAATTCGCAAACTAATAGGCTTCTCTATAGATTATAGACGACTTTCACCTGTTTTTTGCCCAAAACCCTAAAACTTACCGTGGGACCAACTTGTAATGTCCATCAGATCTGAACCACACATCTTCCAAACTTTATTAAGAACTAGATTAAGTGGGGTCCACTTTGTCATGAAAAAGCTAATAAGAAATCTTGAGCCGAGCCGAGCCCAGCCCAGCCATAAAGACGCGCCAGACCAGAGAGAGACAAAAGAAGATCAACAAAAACGAACTGTTCGTATGAACCACTGACTTCCAACGAAAGAAGCGGATAGAGCTTATAAAACCTAGTTTTTCTGACTTCAACCCTAATTTTGCTATGTTTTACCCCAAATAAATTTCCTTCTCTTTTTTCTTTTTCTCTTTTGGATATACATGTAATTGTAATTTCTTCCTTTGATTGATTGATATTTATTACAGGTATGTATCTAATCTATTAATCTATTTATTTACTCATTAGTTGTTGTTTTATTTTGGTTTCTGGGGTTTATTTTTTTTCAACTAGGAAAATTTTGAATAAGTGTATTTTTATATTTTGTCTAGTCAGTGGATTTTTGATTTTGATAATGTTTTATTTGGTAGCTAATAATTTGATTATTAATTTTGTTAATTATTCTTACATTTGCTTAGATAGATTTGATTTGGGATGTTCAATCAGGGTTAATTTCTACTTTAAGGCTCATTTTCTTACTTTACTTATATTCTTGATGTTTTAGTGGAAGTAAGATTGGATTGGATTAGATTATTGATTCATCATTTGATATAAAAAGATTGAATCTGTAGTTTGGTCTAAGGGATGAGGGAAAAAAAGGAGAATTAACTATCAGAAGATGAGTCACCACATTTGTGATTTGGGGGATGGATGATTGGCTTACATTTCAACTGAACCCTGTTGAGGGTTTCAGATGTTCATGCTTGTTTGAGAAATAAGAGAGATTGTTCTTTTCATTGTGTTAATCCTTATTTTTGACAAGTGTTTGAGGAAATATGTATTTGGAGTGAACTAATGCTACATTATTTGAATGAAGGTCGTTCCAGTATGATTTTTAAGGACATGGGGTTTATGTTTCTGTATACGGAAGGCGTCTGATGTATAGGATTTTTTGGGGATTTCTTTGCTTTTTAACTTTGAAAAATGGCGGCTGGTCAGCAAAAAAAGCGGTTAAATGCGTCAAGTGCTGTAAGTGGCAATTTACAACAATATAGTGCAAAGAAAAAAAAGAGTGCTGAAACATCGCAAAGTTCACGAGTTTTGCTCGGGTTGGATGAGAAAGATATAAAGATTGTTTCAAAGAGAGAACAAGTCGGCATAGGTTGGAGTGATTTGGGTTCTTTTATTGATTCATTCTCTAAATGCGGCTTAGCAGATGTGGTTACCATTCCTGAGGAAATTTTGGATGCGGAGGATATGACTGACGTTTTATCATATGAGGTATGTATAGCTACTGCTTTTTGTATCCTTGTATATTTTTATACTAATATTTATTGCTGACACATAAATGATTATTATTTATCTCTAATTACCTGCTATTCTGGCGAATTGGTTTCAGGTGTGGGAAACACATCTTTCAGACTTGGAGAGAAATTTTCTTTCTAAGTTTCTTCCTCAAGGAATAGATGCAGATCAATTAGTGCAAGGGTTGCTTTCAGGGGAAAACTTTCACTTTGGAAATCCTTTCCTCAAGTGGCAAGTGTTTTTTGACTTATCATGAATTTAAAATGATTATACTTCATCCTGATCTTTCAACACTGATCATCTTCTTGCAGGGGTACTTCACTTTGTTCTGGTAATTTTCACCCTGATGCTATTCTAAGAAAGGAACAGTCTTTCAAGACAAATAAGAACACCTACTACCAGGAGTTAATGAAGTACCATTATGAGTACGTTGTATTGTGTTTAGTCGCCTTATGCTTAGTGTTACTATTTGTTTTCCTTGGTGCTTCTGCTTTAATGTTACTTATGCAATCAAAGAAAATTAAATAATAAAGCAAAAATATTTGTTTTATCATATCTCCTTAATTTTTTACTAATTTTCCATGTATAATGACATTATGCTTTTGCTTGCAGTATTTTGGAGACTTTACAAAACTGGAAGGAAATATGGTTAACCTGCAAAGATTCCAAAGTGGATTTCCCTCAGATTATCACGAGGTCACTGTCTTTTGCTTATGTGATTATGTGGCATTAGTTGAATTAGGCTTCAAAAAAGATTCTCTATTAGTAGTTGGTAGTTCTGGAGGCTGAAGTTTTAACTTGCTGTTTTTGCTGTCCAGGAAAGGATTCATGAAGGACAAACATCAGCGACCATCAGCTGTCCCGGAGAGGCGCAAGGTCGGATCATTTTCTAGAAAAGAAGAAATGACACAAAAGCTGTGTATTCGCTCTAGTGATGCTTCTAAGTATATGTCTTACTTCAAGGTTGGAAAGCCAGTTCAAATAATGTATTGTTGAGATGGGACTGTTATTTTTCAAGTGTTTTCTGTCTTTTTTCTTTTAGTGAATCCTAGATTTTTTTTCGAAACGAAGTCAGGTGATTATTGATCAATTTCAGTGATCCACATGGATTAAGATGACGTTATCGAGAGATAATGTTCTGATTCTGTCCTTGTACGAATCATTAACTGATTCTGTGGCACTTTGTTCCAGATAAGCAAGAAACAACATGAGCTAGTAAAGAATATAAAACAATCCGGCGATGGTATTCAGTCTAAGTCTCTTAATCGCGTATTGGGTGACATCAAAAGTTTTGATGTGCAACCTATCGAGGCATATGAGGCAGAAGAGCGCAAGAAGCTGCATAAGCACTGGTTAGTATTTTTCTTAAGTTCAACTTTCTCTCTTCGAAATATAGAAATGCTCTTGGATTAGGTGACACTAAGGCGGGTGTATACAGGTTGAAAATTACAACGAGAGATCTCCCATTAGCTTTTGCCCACTGGACTGAAAGAAAAGCACAGAGACAACAATGGAGGATGTCTTTGGATCAAGAAGTTGTAGAAAGGAGCGATTTGGTGGTTGAGTTTTTTCCTGTTCTCTATTTCATGTTAAAATTGTGGCACATGATTTTGCATCCATTTGAAGCACTTAATTTCACCATGAACGTTTCTCCACAAGTGATTTACTGACTAGTATTCTTTGATGTTTGTCCAGGATGAGGAGAAAGTGCTCACAGACAGCTTGCTTGAAGAACAAAAAGATGAAGTACAAGCTTATCCTGAAGTCATCATGGCTATAAAAGACTCCAGAGAGGACGAAGAGACATCTCCTAACTCCATATATCACAGTCAGCCCCTTGTTCGAGTACCTTCACTTAATGGTCAGTGCGAGCTCATCCACATGAATACGGGATCAAAGAATAGCAACCAAGACATCTTAGAATGTAAAGATGCTTCGCCAGTTCCGCCCACAGTTTTCAGAAGTATGAATCCGTCTGAAGATTTTGTTGAAGCAAGAGATCTCATCGTCTCCACTAAAGAGTCTGTTACTTCCTTAAATGTCAATGAGCCTTTACAGAGAATTCCCTCGCTTAATAGTCATCAAGGGCTTGGCCACATGGAAATGGAGGAGACCAAAGAGGATATAATGCAACCATATACTGCTCCTAATCTTACTGAGGTAATTGGAAGTATGAATTCCACTCAGAATGCAATCAAGCAGGGGGTTTCTTTTACTGCAAAAGATGTATGGCCTGCATCTGGCATGCTGGATCCTTATCATGATCACCATACGTCTGGAAGGCGGAGGTTCACATCTGCAGAGTTGTCACTTAGGCAACCAGATACTTTCAAACAGCACCCAACTGGTTTGATTGATCTAGAGAGGGACACATTTGAAAGCAATGTTGAGGAATCTTTGTTCCAAAGAAGGCCGTCTAATGATGATACAGGGTCAGGTTTGCACATCAATGGAAGTGATTCTGTCTTGGATTCTTACACTAATTATGACTGCAACAACCTTCCACCCTTTCCAAGAGGAGAAGGTTTACTGCCGTCTTACTCACATGATCCCAAACGGATTGGGATACAATTCCTAGAGACGAGAAATGAGCCCTTGGTAACTGGTAATCTTCATCCTGTCCATTTTCAGGGTCAACCACAGCAGTTGTTAGAGCAGAGGCAACACCCGAGCAATAGAGATTTTTATATTCAGCAGGGCATCCACCAGAAGAATATGTATACTGATAGTGGGAGGTACTCCAACTCTAATTTAGGCCACAGCCTGTTCCCACAAGTCAACATGCAGAATTGGGCCGTTAATCCTGTACATGTATCAGCCCCTTTATTATCCATTTTGAATGAAGAGGGACTTCCAGGTAAGAACTGGCTTCCTAACGAGCATGGAGTTCATGGTGTCTGGCCTGGAGTAGAGATTTCTGGTAGCTCAGGTCAGTGTTTGGGGAACAGAAGAGACACAGATGAAAGTCTGTATAGTATTTTCTCTCAGCACAATACATTGCAGTCTTGTTCTTACGAGCCAGTGACCACTACCACTGAGCAGTATCTCCCAATGAGAGACTTCGTTGGCAGGAGCACAACTGGGAATGGTGATTTCATTCAACACACAGGTCATCAACTCCTCAACTTGAGTGGGAATGAGGCAGACTTTACAGCTATTGCTGCACCTACGCTTAACGTGAACGCAAACACCAACACATCATGGATGAATTTGGCACATCAGAGTTCCCATATACAGGATCCTATCGAGAAACAATTTTTGAGGTCATGGAATTAGTTACAGAATTATCAAACAAGTGAAAAGTTAGTTCTTAGTTAGCGATATAAGTGGATTCTGGCATGTGCAGATGGAGTGTAATGTTGAACTGCAAAGCAGAGCATGGATGTGAAGATTCTGTACATACATGAATTATACAACTAACAACAGTTCCCCTCTGTTGTATATATCTAAAGAGGGGAGAGTTTGTTTGACTAGTGGTGGAAAGGATGACAAGAAGAATCGGAGGAAGAGTCTCATCTTTTTGGTAGGTTGGTAGGTGTGTAATTTAGAGACAGAGATTTCTTTAATTTTTGAAAATTTCAGGCTCCTGTATTTTGAGGAGAATGTCCATTCTTGTCTTGTGGTTAGGGTTTCAAAATTTTCAGGCAACTACTGGAACTGCTTTTACTCAATAAAACTGCATTAGTTCAGTCACTAGAACTGCTTTTACTCAATAAAACTGCATATTAGTTCAGTCACTATCACTCTGCCCGTTTGAACTTTGAAGCTCTGCACGGAACACAACACCATCAGGCCCAGCAATTGGGATTTCACCCTATTCATAAGTAAACACTTCATTGTTATTTTTATCTGTCTCGACCAATGGTAGTATGTCAAGATCCTTTTCGTCCAATTTATCATCATGTTCATTCTTACATCGGGTCTGATGGGATTTTTTGATTTGATGTGGCGGTCCAGATGCATTAGAACATCTTAAAAAAATTCTTAATTAGTATGATTATTATTAATGGATAAGAAAATTTGATGTCCTTTGATAATCCAACTATGACATATGCATAGTTTTAAAAGATTTGTTCGCCGCGAAAATATGAATGAAATTTGAAGCTACCTACCAAAGAATTTAGAAATGCTTAAACTACAATATAATACCAATTCTAGATGCATGTTTATTCTGCACCCCGAACAATGGCAACTAAAATCATTAAAATTTTGATACCCTTTGATAATCCAAATCTTTATACTATTTCTATATTCAAAATTTTGTTCGAATTATATTCAAGATGGAAAGGATTTTTATACGTTGCTAGATGATCAATCACCGACCTATTCATCAAGGCATCACTCATAACAAACTACTAAGGTATGAAAATTACAAAACACATAATTTAGTGAAATTACCTGGGTCTGATCCAAACTGACATGAGAAACAAAAAATACGCTTAACTACTACTCAAAGTGTACATGTTTTTACCGTAGGTAGGTACACTGAAACTGGGCTTTGCCTTGCACCGCTCCAATTGAGGCTCCAATTGGTAATTGTCAAAATCGCCATTCAATAAATTAACAATTGCAATGTAATTAAAAATTTCCACGGGTTAGTTTTTGGTTATACAAAGTTTGACACTAATTTGTCGAAGAACAATACTCCCGTTGTCTCAATAAAAGAGATACTATCACTTTTCCATTTTAGCCTAAATAAAATGGAAAAATAATTGTATCTCTTTTGCTGAGACCGAGGTAGCAATATGTTTCAAAAGTAATGAGTTCAAGATAAATACTTCCTTTAGATATAATCTCTATTCTTGTACGCAACCCATGCTACGCACCGGGTCTAATAGGAATTTTTGATTTGGTGTGGCGGGGCGAAGCGTCCAAATGCATTAGAACATCTTCAAAAAATTCTTGATTAGTATGATTATTAATGTGTAAGAAAATTTGATACCCTTTGATAATCCAACTATGATATATGCATAGTTTAAAAAACTTTGGATATCTCGAAAATATGAATGAAATTTTAAGTTACCAACCAGAGAATTTAGAAATGCTTAAACCACAATTGAATACCGATTCCAGATGTATGTTTACTCCGTACACCCTTGACAATGGAAACTAAAATCATTAAAATTTTGATAACCTTTGATAATGTAAATCTTTATATATTGCTATATTTAAAATTTTGTTCGAACTGTAATCAAGTTGGAAAAAAATTCATATGTTGCTAGATGATCAGTCACCTGCCTATTCATCAAGGCATCACTTATACCTAACTACTAATGCATCAAAATAATAATTACATAATAGAACTAAGCAATATTAAAAGTAAAACAATATTTAACCCGTGTTATGCACCGGGTACGATGGGAATTGACCTCTATTTGGTGAGGCGGGACGAAACCCGTCCCAGAAGGGATCCCAATTAACAACTACAGTGTATTGTGAAAACACCAATCATCATTTGATAGATTAACAATTGGAACCAAGTTCACCAATCACATGTCGTTTAAAGTGTTGGAGATTAAGAAATCCTCTTAAAGAAAATACTTTTGAAAAATTATACCAACCTTTGAAATCAATAAGTAGTTCATGGCATTGCTAACATCAGTATTCTAAGGATATTGATTTTAGAATACTTATGCAACATCTCTTGGTTAATCAATTTTTGAAATTTAAAAGTAAAGAAACAAAGTCAAAAAATATTCTACCTCAAACCCCCATAATGACTTCCCGTTTGGCCAAATTTTATTTGTACTTCATCCGCTTTACACTCCCCACATGTCTTATACTTCGTTAAGAATCTGATGACCAAATCAACTGCTTTTCCATGTTCCAACTCCCTATAATTAAATGGAAAGTTACATTCAGTATATAGTTGTATTAATATCTGATATTATAAACACTAAAAATAAATAAAATGATATAAATATAAATAGGTTGCCAGCTCTAAATAGTACGAAGCATATGCAATGTTTTTCGTCGAAGATGATGTAATCAAGTATATGAACTTCCCGTCGAAGATGATGTAATCAAGAAAATGCACTGATATATCTTTTTCCAAAAATTATACATTTGTGTTAAAAATCAAGTGATCAATTCAAGTGCTCCTCCAGGCTCCAACTTTCTGTAGTCCAATAAAAAATCACACTTACTATATGGTTGTATCAATATTTGATATTAGAAACACTAAAAAAATAATTAAAAGTTAGCAAAGACCTACAAAAGATAAGCCTGATTCAGAAGTTGATGCAAATACAA
This sequence comes from Papaver californicum, assembly GCA_023531435.1. Lineage (NCBI taxonomy): Eukaryota > Viridiplantae > Streptophyta > Magnoliopsida > Ranunculales > Papaveraceae > Papaver > Papaver californicum. The sequence goes on from JAJJMC010029784.1 coordinate 10,412,924, forward strand.
CCCTTAAAAACCTTGATTTTAATTTTATATTTCGATTATAGAGAGCATGGTTTCAAGAGCTGTAGAGGTAGTTAAAACTACCGCCATTGATTTCTAATATCTATCAAAAAGAGGAAATAAGAAACAAATACGTATTTTGTTTTTGCTATGTTGCCATCTAAAGTAAGTGTTGTTTACAGGCAAGTCGACAGGGAGCTTCTGGCGCAAGAAAGAATTATGGATTATAGTCTTTTGGTGGGAATTCACTTTATAGAAGCGTCATATAGTCAAGATATACCTATGAATCCCACTGGTTGCCGAACTCCAATTGGTTTGTTCTCAAATTTCCTAGCTTCTAAGGCGAATGGATTCTGTTATAACCATGTAATAGTTCTGTGGAAGTTGGTCAGTTACTTAAACCTGGTCAGATCGGTAAACATGAACATTTACTAAAAGTTAGTAATAATTGCAAACATGAACATCTATTAAACTTGATAAGAATTCCACTCAAATTAGAAGAATATACACAATGATACTACAAAAGAGAGAACCGCAAAAACTATGTGGCTATTGCCCAAGTTTATAGTTCAGCTAGTACAATTCATAGCTGAAAACTGTGCACAAATTGTATCTTGGATTTTGGGTTGCTAATTAATCAGTGGATGCTAGTTAACTCTACATGTAGACATCACCAAATCGTTATCAATACCATCATGAATGTCAGCGTCACCACCAATATCACAATAGCATCAAGCCCTAGCAAGTTAACACACGCAGTTGAATCATCCGCATTGTTAATGGATGTAGATCTCTGTCTCTGCTGCGGTAGCATTTGAAACTTCAGGAGTAAATAAGCGGTAAAGGCCAATAATACTTCTCTTTGGTCTGAACTGTTCAACTTTTACGGGCAGCGATGCTCTATTAACAGATAAGGCACAAATTATTTCAACCTGCACATGGAACAACAACGACAAAAAGTTCCGAAGAGAATAAGCGGCAAAATTCCAGAGAGATAATAAAATAAAGGTTGAATTATCAAAACCCTTCACAGCGAAAAATAAAATCATCTACTTAGGCAAGATACCTGTATTTAGACTCTTAAAGAAGATGTAAACTCTGGAGGACCTATCATTCACGCTTCTGGTCGCAAAACTCTTGGAACAATTTTGTTAACAGTAAGAAGACCCTGTTTCACACAAAGGAGAGACTCAACCAAAGAAAAAAACAACATAAAAGCTTTTATAAAGTCTCAAAATTATGTTAGAAGCGCAGCCCAAGAAAGAAATATTGTCAACGACAACCAATATCGTTAGGTGAGTAGAGAAAAAAAACTACAAAGGTCATACTCAACGAAGCATGTCGCTTCCCATTTTCATTTCTATAATCCAGGTAACCTGTCGACGACTTTGCTATAGTGATGCCTTGGTTTTAATGTGGCAGGTGAACGCTAACACCCTTTTGCACACCCTGTGCACGCAAAAAAAGTGAATCACAGGTGCGAGGGAAGAAAGTAAATCATATCTCATTCTTTTATTGTTGGTTTTCACGTTCCCTATTAAGCCGATGATTTTGGTATTAAACCTCCTTTCCTATTAAACATTTTGGAAAAAAAACATCAGATTAGAAAACCTTATTATAGACTGTAAGCTTTCATCCCATGCATCTTCGCTGCATAAGAGTTATCATGGATAAGAGTGTCACATGAGGTCCTTCAATGAACTTCTTTACTTTGAGACCCTTTGGCATTGTTTATACCTGCAGCCATTATGATGCATGAACAGGTAAGTATGGACCGAAGCAAAAACTGGACGCGTTCAAATTACGATCACTAAGTATCCTATAGGGCTACAGTTTCATACACTTACCTCCTATTAGGTGATCTATATGTAGCTATGCCTTTCGTTGTTTGTCTGTTTAATGATAAGAAAAAGACTTCAGCAACAATATAATAGAATACACACATAAGAAGCGGTAGAAGAGTCTCCCATGTTCTGATCTGGCTAACTCACTTATTTCCAATCTTTATTCAAGGAACGGTAAAAATGATACTTTAGGAGTCTTGGCCAAAAAAATATCTCCACAAATAAATGATACTTTACTAATATCTCCATAGTAAATGTGCGGATGGGCTTAAATTAAACTCCCCACTTAAAACAAAATTAAGCATTTACCTCTGCTAGCTATTACGATTACATCTGGAATTCATATATGCTCACCCAATCTTCTGCAACCACATGCTCTAGTTGCGCCCAATCTTCTGCAACCACATGCTCTAGTTGCGCCTAAGATAATGGTCAGTGATTAGTTTATATATCCAACAAAAAATTAAAGCAAGAGCTACCAAAAGTCTCTAAAGCCGAGCCATTTGCTCGATCAATTAACAAAACGTTTACCGTTAAAAGTTATAAACATCAAAAGCACGTGTACATGTAGAGTATAGCACACAAACCTCAAAAAGAAGACATTGAATTCCAACAAAAAAAGTTAGAGACAGCGAGCACTGTCATCATCACTGCTACGTAAGTTACAACCTCTTCTTCATTACTAAAAGCATAGCCCATATATGAAGCATCAATATCATTGATATGCATAATAAGAAGCCCCCCTGGATGAACACGTAAAGATTGATAAACCATTAGATAAGACGAATCACCTTTCTTAGGGATTATCCCGGCAACACATTGATCTAGCACAAACATAAATCAAAATTAAGCTTCATATCACAACACGGAATGTACAAAGCCCTAATTTGTTTCAGTTTCTGTACCTAAATTAAAAAAGGAGTCGAGTAAGTAAGAAGTACAAACTGAACTCAATAAATATGTCTGGATATGTGTGGATATGTTTAGACTAATGTATCCGATCCACATATGCTTTTATAATACAAAGATATGTCTACTTTACTAACATAAATGTAACACATATTCATAAATCAGACACCCTCTGTGTTTGTTGATATAGCCTGCAAAACGTTCTTTGATAATTTTGATAATATCAGCCAACAATCATGCCAATAAGAGTTCGGAGGACCATTGAGCGTTGACTGAGTCAAAGGCGGTTAGGGTTTGTTCATCTTTCACGCATCTCCTCTGGTGAGATGTTATTATCTTTTCCGGCAATCTCTCCTCTAGTGGATTCCTCCATTCCTCTAGAGGATTCTCTTACGGGGGTGATTCACAGATCTTTGGATGATAAGTTGTTTTCAGATCCAGTTATTCCTTCAGGGTTTATACTTTCCCCTTTCTGGATCTACTGTGTCTCATGCGGTATGGTCATCGTTGTTTGATAAGAAGAGGGAATCGACTCTTAGTGATGCTATGGAGTTTTATTCATACCTAATTATAGATGGAAAGAAGACTATGAATGTTCCTTATGCTGTGTTTGATAAAGATATTAGTAGCTGCGAAGATAAGGTGATAAGAGCTTTTGTAGGAAGAAGACTCTCTTTCAACATGGTTCGTAATGCTGTCAATCGTGTCTGGAAACCTAAAGGTAATTTGCAAATGACAACCCATGGAGATAGTATGTTTATTTTTGATTTTCATTCTGCTGAAGATAAAACTAGGGTTCTTGAAATTGGATCTATGTTTATTTCCAATAGATTGTTTATTATTAAACCTTGGTCAAGGAAGGTGGAACAGGAGATTGCTGAGTTGAAATCGGTCCCAGTGTGGATGAATTTTAGAAATGTTCCTTTGTTTATGTGGAATTATACGGGTTGAGTATGATTGCTAGCTACTTGGGTAAACCTCTAATGATGTATACTCAAACTTTGAATAAAACTAAAATGAGTTATGATAGGATCTGTGTTGAAGTGGGGGTTGAGTTTGACTTTCCAGAATCATTTCTTTTACTCTGGATGGTGAGGATAAAGTTAAGATTAAGATAGATTATTCTTGGAGACCACCAAAATATAGTGAATGTGCAGTTTTTGGACATGCTCTTTCTCATTGTCCTAGGAAAGTTATTCCAATTCAAAAGGTGGTTCAGAAATGGTTTCAAAAGAAATATTCAACTTTCATGGATGAGGAGGGATGTATTACTAAATGAAGGACAAATGCGAAGGATTCTACTTGTTGAAGGTCAGAGAAATGAAGTTTCTCCTATCTTGATAGAAAAGGAGAGCATGGATTATGAAAAAAGAAGTTTATACCATTCTTCAAGAGGTCACCAAAGAAAAGGCTAGCAAAGCAAATGAGTTAATCATGTCTAATCCTTTATTCATTTTGGATAAATGTTTGGAAAATCCTCATAAGATGGCTTCTGATCACAATAAAGAAAATTTTAAAGCGCATTTAAAGGCAGCTAAAAGGATTATACTAAGCTTGATTCTTCCAGTTCTGGGTCTAGAGCCCATTTTCATAAGAAGGGAGTTGCTTCTCAAACTGTAAATATTCTTCTTCCTAAGATTACAGATCTGAAAAAATCTGCTAGAGGTAATTCTTCTCTTTCAAATAAGTTTAAATGATGCTGAATGTAGGTTGTTGGAACATAAGAGGTCTTAATGATCCTCTTAAACAGTTTGAAGTTAGGAAATTAATTAGAAATAATAATTTATCTATGGTTGGTATTGTTGAGAATCATGTGCAGCAGGTAAGTAAGTTGAGAATTAGAAATAAGTAAATCATTCTTGGATTTTTTTGGATAATGATAGTTTTGTTGGTTTTGGAAGAATCTGGGTTGGTTGGGACCCTAGTGTTTTGCAAGTTAATGTTATTTCTGCATCCCTTCAGGTTGTGTTTTTGGATGTGTCTACTCCTTCTTTGGTTAACTTTATTGTTGCTTTTGTTTATGGGTTCAATTATTATTTAGACAAAACTTCTCCGCGGGAGTCTATTTCTTCTTTTGCTTCTTCAAATAATATGGCTTAGATGGTTTTGGGAGACTTTAATTCTCTTTTGTTTCCTTCTGATAAAGTGGGTAGTTCTCCTATTTTTCCTTATCATTATAGGGATTTTTCAAACTATGTTCATGATTCTCAGTTGTTGGATCTTTCTTTTTCTTTATACTTGGACTAATTATCAACTGGATGGTTCTATCATAAGATCTAAATTGGATAGAGTTTTGGTGAATTTGGAGTGGATACTTCTGTAAAGTTTTCCAAGGATGATTTTCTTGTTCCGGGTATATCTGATCATTCCCCTAGTATTGTTACTATTTGTGACAAGAGGAAACATGGCCCACCCTCCTTTAGATTTTATAATTTTCTTTCTGCTGAACCTGGTTTTATGGAAGTGGCGAGACAGGCTGGGTCCATTCCTATCAGAGGTAACCCTATGTATGTTGTGTGGGTAATCTTAAGAATGTTAAAAGGATATTATGATATGGAAGAAGTTAAGGTTTAGGAATGTTTCTGATCAGGTTCAAAAGGCTAAAGAGAATATGGATACTGCTCAAGCTCAATTACAGATTTTTCTTCTTGATCAGAAGTTGGCTAGTAGAGAAAGAGCTTATGTTGCAGAGTATGTGAAGTTGGCTAAGTATGAGGAATCTGCTGCTCAACAACAGTTTAGAATTAAGTGGCTTGATTTGGGGGATTATAATACTTCTTTTTTTTCCACAATTCTTTCAAAAAAAGAAGATGTAGGAATAATATATTATCTTTATTTACTAATAAAAATGTTAAGTTGGTTGAGGACCAAAGTACTGCTAATGAATGTATTGCTTATTTTGTTGATCTTTTTGGTAGTAGGGTTGATCCTGATAAGAATGCTGATCATTTGGATTTGAGATTTGATGCTTGTGTGAGACAAGATGAAGTTGTTGATCTTATAAAGCCTATTACTAAAGAAGAAGTGGTTACTGCTCTTCATTCTATTGGTTCTAGTAAGTCTCCAGGGACAGATAACTTCTCTAGTCACTTCTTTAAAACTAGTTGCAATGTTGTGGGTGATACTTTTGTGGTTGTTGTTCAAAATTTCTTTATTAAATCTAAACTTTTGAAGGAAGTTAATAGTACTTTCATTACTTTGATAGCTTAAAAGCATAATCCTTCAGTTGTTTCGGATTTCAGGCATATTTCTTGTTGTAATGTTGTTTACAAGTGTATCACTAAGATTCTTGCCCTTAGGATGAAGAAAATTTTCGGAGGATTAATTAGTCAGAATCAGTGAACTTTTATTTTAGGTAGATCTATTCAGGATAATATTATGGTTGCCCATGAATTGGTGAGAAACTACTATAGATCTATTGGGTCCCCAAGATTTACTTTGAAGATTGACCCAAGGAAAGCGTATGACACTGTTAAATGGGATGCCATCTTCTTTATGCTTAAACAACTTGGCTTTCCAGAGAAGTTTATTAATTGGATTTCTTTATACATTACCTCTTCTAAATTCTTTATTCTTATAAATGGGTCTCCTTATGAGTTCTTTGGTGCTTCTAGAGACTTGAGGCAAGGGTGTCCTTTATCCCCTTATCTTTTTGTGCTGGTTATGGATATTCTTATCCCCTTATCTTATGAGTTCTTTGGTGCTTCTAGAGACTTGAGGCAAGGGTGTCCTTTATCCCCTTATCTTTTTGTGCTGGTTATGGATATTCTTAGTTCTTTTCTTTTGAGACAAGTTCAGATTCAAAAATTTGGCTTTCACCCCATATGTAAGTTAACTAGTCTTACTCACTTGTGTTTTTGCTGATGATGCAATGATTTTCTTTGAAGGTAAGGTTGATGCTGCAAAAAGTATTAAATCTTCTCTTGAGGCTTTTAGTTCTTTTTCTGGGATGGAAGTGAATAAGTAAAAGTCTTCTTTATTTTGTGCTGCTGTTGATAGTAATACTCTTAGTCAAATTGTGCATATTCTAGATTGTGTTATAGGGGAGTTGCCTATTAGATATCTTGGAGTTCCTCTTCTTTCTACTAGGCTTTCTTATAGGGATTTTTTACCTTTACTTGAAAAAGTGGGTGCTAGGATTCAATCTTGGAAATCTAAGTTCTTGGCTTACCTAGTAGAGTTCTTTTCATTAAAACTGTCTTAAGTGGTATGGTTTACTTTTGGTTTTCATGTTTTGTTCTCCCTAAGAGAGTTATTAAGGAGCTAAACTCTAAGTTTAAGAATTTTTTGTGGGATGGGCCTGATATGAGGAAAAGCTCTAGCTTTATCAGTTGGTCTGATATTTTTCGTACTTATGAGGAAGGTGGGTTGGGAGTTAAAGATATGTATCTTATTAATGTAGCATCTAATTTAAGGCATATTTGGGACCTAATTTCAGGGAAAGACACTATTTGGACTAATTGGGTTAAAAGTAATCTGATTAAAGAGAAAGATTTTCGGTCTTTGACAGTTCCTCAAGACTCTTCTTGGTGGAGGAGAATTCTTGAGCATAGAAAGTTGTCTAAAAGTTTTATGGGAGTGATTCTGGGTTAGTGGGAATATTATTGGAGCCTCTAAGAATTCAAGGGTGGATGAGTTTATTTCTAATGAAGAATGGTCTTTTCCTACTTTCATGGAGGAAGAGGTGCAGGATATTGTGGCTCAAATTTCAATTGATGAATTCAACATTTCATAACTTGATAAGATTATTTGGCTTCCTAATTCCACATGTCAATTCTCAATGAAATCTACCTATCTTTCTCTATCTTCTCATAATGCTTCTCCTATTTGGAATAATTTGGTCTGGTTCAAGAATCATATACCTAGACATTCCTTTATAACTTGGTTGGCTCTTCATAAAAGGCTAAAAACAAGAAGTAAGTTGATGAAGTGGGGTGTTACTTGTGTTTTTTGTAATGATGACATAGAAAATGAGAATTATCTTTTTTCATAGTTATTCCTTTTCTTCTGGTATATGGGCTGGCTTGATTTTAAAGCTTGGGTTTGTTAGAAATGTTGAAAACTCTTAGGATGAAGAAATGTTCTGGTGTGCTCAACAGTTCAAGACTCATAACTATATGACTGTGATTAAGAAATTAACTTTAAATGGGTTCATCTATCATGTATGGAGAGAAAAGAATAATAGAGTTTTCAGGAATCAATCTTGCTCTCAAGATCAGGTTAGCTTGTTTATTGTGCAGGATGTTAGATTCAAAATGGTTGCTTTTATTCAAAAGGGAGAGGATAATATGAATAATGGTTCATGAGTATATGGAAGGTTGATTGCATTTTTATGGCTCCTGAATTAATTGCTTGTACTTGGTTAGCTCCTGCTGAGGATGAGGTTATGATTAATATTGATGGTTCCAAGAGAGATAGTTCTGGGGGTTATGGGCTCTTATTAGAGATCATAACGATGCTGTTCTAGCTGCTTCCTATGGAGCATGTTATGGTATTTCTTTGCTTGTGCATGAGCTTCAAGGAGGGAAGCTGGTGATAGGATTTGGAAACCCTATATAAATAAACCGCAATCGCACGGTGTCTACAATGTAGACAACGACAAGTACGGTTCGAACCCACAGGGAGCGAGGACAATATTGCAATTAATATCTCAATTAAACTAATCAGAAATAATATTTTTTAGATTTTTCTAATAAAGTTAAAACAAGAAAAATAAATTAAACTAATAAAATAACTAAGCAGAGAGAGTCGGTAACCAGGGTTTTTAGTATCCACCACTATTTCTATTTAATTACTAAAGTAAAACATAACTCATGAATATTCATCTATTGTTCGTTCTATCGACATCACATATTATATGTATTAGAGTCGTAAATATCACTGGGACACCTCAGCATGGCGTATCAAACATAAAACCCTAGGTTCACAACTAATACCTGGATATTCTAAGCATACCCCATCTAAGGATTTAACCCAAACATGAAATATCAAATAAGTAGCCAAATATATTTACTATCCTATTAATTATGCGCATAGGTTACTGTATTGTACAGAACCAATGAAGCAACAACTAATTTTATCATTAAATCAATAAATCAAAATCAAGAATTAACCTATTCAAATCATGATAGTTTGTACCAAATAATTTCAATTTAATTGGGCTATTACTCAAAGTGGTTTCAAACATAAAACCCTAACTACAAATCAATTAGCAAGACATGGGTTTGGGTTTCTCAAAACCCATAAATATAATTAATTAAGAAAGAAAACTAAACCAATACTATTATAGCAAAAATACGGATTCCGGTGCCACCGATTCACTCCCTAGTTGGTTTTCCCATTTCTTCTTATGCCTTTTTAACTTCTAATTTTTTGTCTTTTTCTGTTTTGTCTTTTTCTTCTTGTTTCAGACGTCCAAAAACTAAAAGAAATCCTCCACCTTCTTTACTGTTTGCGCCACCTGCCTCACTTTCTTCTCTTTTACAGTCCTTTCTTTTCTGTTTTCTCTGAATTTTTTTGTTGTCTGCTATCTCTCCTCTAACACCCTTCTCTCCAGGTAAAACCAGCCTCCACCTACCTGTGTATGCTCTACCCAAAAAAAGCCTACCTACTTCCCCCTATGTATCTCACAAAAACCAAAACCTAGCAGACCTGCTATTTGCTCTCTCTCTTTCAAGTTTTTTACATTTCTCTTAAACCTAATCATGTGGACCTCCCTTCTCTCTATCCACTAGGGCTGTACAACAGGCGGGCGGGTCGGTTTTGGGGTAAAATCAACTACCAACCCGTCTATAGCGGGTTTTGATATTCAAAACCGTATACCAACCCGTCCAAAGGCGGGTCGGGTCGGTTTCAACCTGAGACGGGTCATACGGGTTCGGTTTATTTCGCGGGTTAACCCGTGGCAGACAGAAAAAAACTGGCAGCAAAAAACACTAAAAATAGACACTAAAAACAGGGGAAAAAAAAGCAGTAAAACACAATAAACGGACAGTATTATGGAATTAAGACAACAACAAAAAAACAAACAATATTACCATGAGTAACTCTCAAATAATGAAGTTCAAACTGACATTAAAAAAACACATATAAAGTCACTTAAAATGGAATTCAAAACAGATAGGATCAAAGTTCAAAGCTGCACTCCTGGATATGTATGATTGAGTCACTTAAAGCCCCCTCCCTTTATCAATCATAGCTCAAGGATCAAAGATCTCTGTCATGGGACCCAATAACTCTGCAAGAACCAGAAATAAAAGGTATGTCAACAAATATGCAAACGATTGAAGAGCAAAAAAGCAGAACATAATTTTTTTCATACCTTCCTCAATGCTGAAGCTATCATCCGGTACATAGTCACATAGAAAATCAAGAGCAATGGGCTTTTCTAACCAGCTTTGCGTACAGAGCAATGCCCCAACTGTCCTAGGAGATAAAGAGCTTCTCCATGGACTAAGCACACATTCCTGTAATAAAAGCCGATTCAGACGCAACTGAAGACACGAGTATAGCTAGTATATCCTTTGCCATGTGTGAGAGAATCTTATACTTTGTACTATTGGCTTTCCACCAAGCCAAAATGTCAAAAATTGGGATCACTTGATACATAATCATCCATCAAATACCTATCTAGCTCTGAGTTCACCTCAACAGATGGGTTTTTCCTATGTCTTTTCGCCCTTGACTCAAGTATAGCCTCAATTGAATCATCTACCATACCAACTGAAGTGTCATCTATACTACCAGTACACTCATTAGTTGACCCATCCCCAACAGTTGAATAAACAGACTTGTATTCTTCAAAGAGTCTCACAAGTTCTTGTTTCACAGTTATCATAGTACTATTAATCCTGTCATAATTTTTCTCATACAAACATTCAAACACAAACTCTAATCCACTTTCTTTCGATCTTGGATCAAGCACCCGGCAAAAAACATGACAGAATTCATATCTTCATACCTATCCCAATACTTATTGTACTTTTTAAGCATAAGAGCAGCCATACATGTAATGTAAGAATCTTGTGTTCGATAATCTCTAAAAGCAACTAATTGTTCATGGATGATTGTCAATTGTCATAAGAAATTATATGTTGTAACTTGTGATGAAGCACTAAATTTTACAGTAGAATCAAAAAATACCTTCAAACACTTTACAAGACCTCTGGCATAAGACCAATCTTCAGGGTATGGAACATGCTGCTTAGGCTTGTTTTTTTTTTTTTTCTTATTCTGCTTGCTGCCTCTTGGATTAGTATTCTCAATTTCATTATCAGATTCAGAACTAGAAGATAAAACTTCAAGGTCATTTGCATTTATTTCAAAAGATTCAAAACTACGAATATCAGGCAAAGCATCAAATTTATCTTCCGGAAAAATGTACCTCTTTCGAAATTCTTTATCATCCTTTCCTAACCTATTAAAAGCCCTTTCATACTTCTCTGCAGCATCTAACATAAGATATGTGCTATTCCACCTAGTTTTCACATCTAAGACCAAGCCTTTCTTGCATTCAACTTTTTCTAAAGAAGCATAGTATCTAAATTTAGCCAACCTAGAAGGAGAGCTACAAACATACTTAATCACTGACCTGATCCTCTTAATCGACTTGTTGTATGTAAGTATTGCATCTTTTACAACAAAAGCAAGAACATGGGCAGCACATCTTACCTGTTAAGAATAAAAAGCTAAGAAATATTAGAAATTGCAGTTGATGAATTACAAATTAAATCATCTATAGAAATTAAAAGTCTTACATGCAAGTATGCTGCTCTTTCGACTGCACCTGTCCAACCAACCACAATTGTCCTCAAGTGATCAATTGCAACGGTATTAACATTAACATTGTCAAGTGTCACAGCAAAAACATCCTCAAGTTCCCAACTAATCAAACATTTCTCTAACATCCTACCAATGGCTTTACCACAATGACCCTTAACTAAGCAAAACATAATAATTATGTTTTTCAACTTCCAATTTTTATCTACATAATGAACTTTAACACAAATCTAGTTAAAATTGTTCGGTGATGTCCATGTGTCAGTTGTGAGTGAAACTCTCTGCTTGCTTGCCTTGAAATACTTCTTCAACATTTCTTTCTCTTCTTTATAGATGGTTAAAAGGTCTCTGTAAATTTTCATACGACCAGGGCATTTGAATCTTGGCTCAAGCTCTTGAAGCAAGGCCATCAAACCTTCTGATTCAACCAATCTAAATGGCAACTCTTCCTTAATTATAAATTCTACTAATATTCTTCTGCATCTATCATAACTATAAGAGAAAGCAACTAGTTTAGAATTTTCACCTGGTTTTGGGGTGGAAACATAAGACTTTTCTGTTCCTTCTTCCTATCAGGATTCTTAGAACATCTTTCTGCATGACCCCTCAAGCTAGAAGTCCCATTCTTAGCGGTGCAGATAACTTATTTTTACAATGATTACATTGTGCAGTCTTAGGATCAAGCCTTGTAAAGTCCTTCACCCATACATCGTAAAAGGATCTTGACTTCTTGTTTTCTGCATTTGCAACTGGGGATACATCTTCGGGACTAGTTTGACATGCAATTTGATTTTCAGGTGTCCCACTAGTAGATTCATTTTGACTTTCAAGTGTAGCTGCAGGTGTACTTGACATTTTGCTGGTTACAAATAGAGATTGAGTTGATGAATCACCCATTAAGCCTCCTAAGAAACAACAAAAAACACCAAACATCGTCAAAATACAATAACAAATACAATTATACAAGGGATAATGGATATACACTAGCTACAAAAATAAGGATTAATTTATTTTTTATGCTTTCTTATCATTTGTATGGAGTTGAATCTATATCGTTATCTTAGAAGTTCATGTGACAACACACAATGGCTTTTCCAATCTTAAACAACCCAAAATACAGTAAATGAGTTATTGTGAACCATGACAACATGGGAAAAACCTGAACCATATATCCACTTTACTAAAATGAGGTCCCCTTCAATGTAATATCAATATGAAAATCAAACTATTTGAGTTTTAGAACGTGGCAGTTTCATTTAAAAGTTATGAAGTACAAAGATATTAAAGCAAGAGCGGCAACAAAACAAGAGTATCCAAAAACAATTAGCTTATCTAGAAAAAGATAAAACTAAGAGATATTGATAACTTACTGCTTTTACAGATGAAACAATATAATCTTTTCTAGGAGGACTCAACACATTGGATGGTCATGGTAGCCTTATCATGTAGAACTCGTCATCCTTAAGTAGTTGCTGCAGGAATTCGATAAAACCATGTAAAAAAAAAAAAACAACTGCTTTTAATCAAATCTTAGCAACCATAAAAGAAAAACTAGTTGAAATTAACATTACCTTAAAATCTTCTTTCTATGAATTAGTAAAGGAATTCCTTAAAAGAAAAACCAAATTTCACCAAACAAACCCTAAGCAAAAACAAAAGTTAATTCTAAAAAGTAACGTTCAAGCGCTAGATCTCCTCTGATTCAAAGTTGAGAAGTATTACTGTATTAGCACTTCAGTCGCCTGATCGATTCTCTGAAGACGGAAGTGAAGCCGTGAAGGCGGAGAAGAAGACTGAAGAGAGAGAATGAAGGAATAGAGATTAGGTTAAGCTTTTAACTTTTTATGATAGATGGATGGTTAGGATTAAATCTCAATCAACGACTCAAAATAAACGGGTTAAACGGGCGGGTTCGGGCGGGTGCTACACTAAACCCGTAAAACGACCCGTGGTGACCGGTTTTTGAATTTTCAAAACCGTATACCAACCCATGGCGGGCGGGTTCGGTTTTAAAACCCGCGGTTTTGTCGGGTTCGGGCGGGTGCGGTTTTTCGGGTCGGTTCCTGTACAGCCCAACTATCCACGTGCCGTCTAGCCAGCCTGTAACTTAAAAGAAAATATTACTCTCACTTCTCACGCCTTTTCCTCTTTTATACCTAGGTTACCAGACCCAGCCTTCACTTGACATGTCTCCCATCAATTTCTTACTGACAAGACTTACTTCACTTGTCCCATGTGCTTTACTCTTGCTCCCAATTCTCGGTCTGACACCAACTCATATCTCCCATTTTAAAACTTCAAAAGAAGTTTCGACCAGCACGTCAATCCACAACCTAACAATTGTTCTCAGTCCATACATAACTGATCCAGAATCCAATTTTATTCGCACAACCTATAAAAACACTAAAACACAAAAATTAATATAAAAAACGATAATAAAATAATATAGATTAGATGATAAAAGTGTATAAATTAAGTGCTTATCAGCTGGGACTAAAGATGGCTTTGCATGATAATCTTTTGAGAGTTCATATTACTATTGACTCCATGGCTATCTATAATATGTTGATAAATCCTGATTCTGATCCTCCATGGAATGCTTTACATATTTTGAGAAGAATTAAACATTTGAAAAAGAGGTTTCTCTCTTGGAAAGTGTCTCATTGTTATAGAGAAACCAATAAAACTGCTGATCTTCTTGCTGGGATCTATCCTGCTGGTGTTTGGGTGAATATTAGACCTGAGGTTATCTCGCCTGACTTCAAAGAAATCTTGGTTGCTGACAAGGCACAACAAATTTACCATAAAAGGAAGAGAAGAATGTGTTAGTTGTATGTTTCTTTCTGGGTTCTTTTTGTTCTTATTTTATTTTCTTTTCTGTTGGTTTGGATTTCCTTAACCTAGCTGATCTTGTCAAAACAAAAAAAAAACATTCTAGATCATTAAAAGAAGATCTATTATCAAAAGGAATTACACTCTTTGGTTTGTAGAGATGTCTAAAACTTAGTGTTTACACAATAAACAAATAGCGTGACCAAGTAATTTAAAATGAACCACGTTAATTTTGAATAATCAAAGTAAAAATCAGCATAAAACTAATTGTTTATATTTTTCAGGTTGACATTTCAAACGACAGTGTGTCACTATATGCATTCTCACTCCGGTTGACAGTTTAACTGTATTCTCAACAGAAAAGTCAAAATTCCACGAATTGTCTATATTAATTTGTCTGTAATTCAATGGTTATGTGATCTTTTAAAGCGATGCACATTAAATGACATTGAAATAATATAAACAATTTTGAGTTATCATATCCAATAGTGTTTCAAAGTATTTTTTTGTTATAATTCTTACACCTGTCCTTGACATCTCCTTCCATCGCTGCTAAATGGTACCTGGAAATAATCCAATTACCAGTCAAAACAGATCCATCCTAAATTTAAGTAATTCAAATAAATTTAAAAACATTTATTGTAGCACTAAGCTGTGCTCCCCTTTTAGTTTTTCACATCCAAACTTAACCCATGCCGAATGGATATTTTCCCGATTCTTATATATCATAAATTTTTTTAAACAATTTAACCCTTTGTGTTTGTAGTCATAGAAGTTAGATATACCGAGTCCTGGTGTAACAAAGAATTCAGTATGCTTGAATTAATTTTAAAGATTTATAAAATTAAGTAACAAACAATGCATATAATCAAATAGAAGAATTAACAAACTACATGTCAACCCTCGATATTTTATTGACCTCAGTTGCAAACATTTCTTCCCTTCAATTACTCTAACATCTTAAAGCTTGGCAAAGACATATTAGCAGGTATATATCCCAATTACTGTACGAAGAAATGTTGCTTCCTATACAACCTATGTAGCAAAATTCGTACAACAAGTGTGAGATGGCTAGGTGGGGTACTAGGAACTGGAGAGACTAGGCGGGGACTAGCCTGGGACTAGGCGGGTAAAAATAAATAAACACATATAACATTGTAAGAGATAGAGAGGAAATGAACCATGTTTTAAAACTGATATAAAATTCAATAAAACTTATACTTACTACTTAAATTGATAAAGTCATTGCCATACCTCGTTTACTTACTAGTGCTAAGTTTTTGAATGCTTAAAACAACACAAAAGTCATAAATTCTAGAAATTTAAGTTAAAACAGACAGCAAGAACTAAAACCTTAAACTTAAAAACAGTCGTATTCTACTAAAACTCCTAGGGAATTTCAACTTCAAGTTCAATATATTCTTCCTCTTCACCGGCATAGTCATCTACCCCTTCAAAATCACCAACATGCATCCCATCTAATCCAGAAGCTCCCTCTTCTAAATGTCGTGCAGCCAGCCCTTTGATTTCTAGTTCTTGAACTCGGTCCAACAACAATTTGATCAACTCCTTGCGCCGCTCGAACTGCTCGCCAAGGAAGATCAGGATCTTCATTAACGTATTTATCTAGCTTATCTTTATTTGGTGTAAACCACTCATCGTTCTCACCGACCCCTTTTAGACGGGATACATCAATGCTAGCATCTGGTTTGTTAAATGTATTGTTATTCCTAATGCATCGCAATTCCCACTTCCAATTGTACTTAATATAAACAAGATTATTCAACTTTGACTGTAGAAGCCAATTCCTCTTCTTTGAGTGCAACTACGATTACAAATTAAACACATCAGTGTGTATTATAGCTACTTGTAGCAAGTAAAACAGTAAACACATCGATATGCAACTACTATTAGATAATGTAAGAAACTTACATTATCAAAAGTACTCCAGTTGCGCTCACATGGGGAACGCTATATGGTTATCCCAAAATTCTCTTTGCTAACTTCTGAAGGTTAGGTAATGAGCTCCCAAACATACTCCACCAATCACCTATGATTAAGATATTAAGAACTCGCAAACAAAAACTGAAATAAGTCTATACTAGTGAGGGGGTAGTTGTGGAAACTTACTATGTTGGAGTTGGCATTAATTTTCCATACTCTCCAACTGAGTGTACAAAAGCTTCAAAACTTGGAGTTCTAATTGCATTGAAAGGTAACCCTACTTCATAAGCCCATTGTGCAAATTTATCCCAAGAATTTTCTTTCAATCTCTTCTTATGAGGACATTTCATTTTTACTATCTGCTGTTTTTCTTTGTTAGTCTTGAAAACCTCATCCAAAGGCCCTTTAACACTGCTGCTGTGAACCCTCTTTCTGCTGATAGGTGCACCACTGCTAGTAGTTTGCTGATTATTTTTTGGAGGTTCTTCTTCTAGCTCAATGATGTCAGTATTTTCATTGATTGAACTACCACCTTGTAGTGCAGTATTTATCCTTTGTTTCTCTGCATTATTCTTGCTAAAAGCTACCGGTAGTTCAGTATTTATCCTTTGTTTCTCTGCCTTATTCTTGCTAAAAGCTACCCTTTGACCTCTAACTTTCTTTTGGATCTCCACTGTAACCTTAGGACATCCCTTACAATTCCCAAAAATATATAAAAGATGCTGCTTCAACCTATGAATTCCTCCTGAAAACTTCTTGTCACAAAGCGAACACCAAACTTTGTCTGGGTTAGTGTTAATTCCTGATCTGGAACCCAAGAACACGTTAATGGAGATGAAGGAAAATGAGGGGAAGTTCTTGCAGAGAAGAATTGAAAAATAGAATTTTATTATATCACCAAAATCTGCTAATACAGACTGTGTGGCTCCGGTTATATACCAGATTCACTCACACGTATTTCCCACACACTCGACTAATGGCTAATCACTCTTAATGGCTAATATAATTGCCAATTACAAACTGACACCTGTCTCTATTAACTGATATTCAAAACTAACTATTACCAGCTAGCTACTCTTGATTTTGGCACCCCATTTTGGATCCTTGCCACCACTGCTATCAAGCACCTTCTCCATCGAACTACATGACACCATACCTATAACAGAATCCTAACAATACCCCCTGCCAAAAATCTTCCTTGCCCTCAAGGATATGATTCTGTTGCTCGATCAAAACCAGGAAATTGTTGCTTTAATAGTTCAGAGTCTTCCCATGAAGCACTCTCTTCTGACTGCCCCCTCCATTGTACCAACCACTTGGTACTAACAGTGCGTAAGCCTTCACTGTTTCTTTTGAAAACCATCTTACTACCCAAGACTTTAAGAGTCTCCAGTCGATGTTTTTCCTCCAAATATGGTATAGTATAGAGTGGATGAACTTGTTCTCCTAGCTTTTTCTTGAGGCAGCTTACATGAAACACAAGATGCAACTTACACTGAGGAGGCAAGAGGATTTTGTAAGCTACTTGTCCCACACGCTGCAGCACCTGGAATGGCTCAAAAAATCTGGGTTGCAACTTGTGAAATGAGTGCTTAGCCAGAGAGCGCATATGGTATGGGACCAATCTTAAGAATACCAGATCCCCTACTTGGAATTCCCTTTCAGATCTCCTTTTGTCAGCCTGTGTCTTCATTCTATGTTGAGTCTGTAACAAGTTGCTGTGTAAAATTTGCAACATCTTGTCCCTATTGGTCAGCTCTTCTTCTACAGCCTCTACTCTAGCTGAACCTGTCTCATGGGAAGAAATGAGGGGTGGAGAATACCCATACAATACTTGAAATGTGGACATCTTAGTTGCAGTATGATGGGCAGTGTTATAACTCCACTCTTCCCAGGGCAACCACTTAACCCAATCCATAGGAACATACGATGTGAAACACCTTAAGTAAGTTTCAATACATTTGTTTACTACTTCAGTCTGACCATCAGTCTGTGGGTGGTACCCAGAACTCATGTTAAGCTTTGAACCATTGAGGTAGAAGAATTCCTTCCAAAACTGACTCAAGAAAATAGTATCTCTATCACTTACTATAGAGGTGGGCATACCATGCAGCTTGAACACATTGTCAATGAATACCTGAGCCACCATTGAAGCAGTATAAGGATGAGACAATGCCATGAAATGGGCATATTTAGATAGCCTTTCCACTACAACAAAAATCACTGTCTTCCCTTTAGATTTTGGCAACCCAATAATAAAATCCATACTTATGGATGTCCAAACCTGCCCAGGAATTGGTAGTGGATTCAACAATCCTGGAGGAGAGCAGGTCTCATATTTTTGTTGTTGACACACTGCACATTCAGAGACAAATGCTTTAATGTTTTTTTCCATCCCTTACCAATAGAATGATCTCTTAATTCTCTGAAATGTCTTGAGAATTCCATTGTGCCCTGACACTGGACTTGCATGACACTCTTCCAACACCTTGGTTCTCCACCCAGAAGTGGGACTGAGTACAATTCTGCCCTTGTAATTCAGTAAACCATTCTCATAGGTCAACTGAGGGGAAGAAAAAGTTCCACTAGAGTGATAGGCATTTACCTTGTCCAAGATATATTATTCCTTCTCTAAGTGTGTCCTCAGCTCATCTATCCAGTTATAGTAGGGATAAGATATCCCTAGCATCTCCAGACCAGACACATTAGCATGGACTCTAGACAATGCATCTGCAAAATTATTCTCACAACCTTTTGTACTGAATTTCATAATCATAGCCCATCAACTTACTTACCCATTTTCTTTGGAAGGTAGTATTAGCCTTCTTATCTAGAAAATACTTCAAGTTATTATGATATGTCTGGATTATGAAATGCTGTCCCTGCAGATAATGCTCCCACTTCTTTATTGCATGCACTATTGCTATGAGTTCCTTCTCATACACAGATAGAGTTGCATTCTTAATTTCCAAAGCCTAACTAAAATATGCTATTGGTTTATTATCCTGCTGCAGCACTGCACCAATGCCAGTGTCAGAGGCATCACTCTCAATAACAAATGGCTTAGAGAAATCTGGTAAGGCCAGGACCTGTGGGTTAGTCATGATCCTTTTCAACTCAGTAAATGCCTCAACTACTTCAGAAGTCCATCTGAAATTATTTTTCTTGGTCAGTTCAAATAGTGGTTGGCATATCTTGCCATAACCTGGAATGTACTTCCTGTAATATCCAGTGAGCCCCAAAAATACCCTCAATTGTCTAAGAGTACTTGGATGTGGCCACTCTTGAACCACTCTCAACTTGTTAGGATCAGGAGCTACTCCAACCTCTGTCACTACATTCCCCAAGTAGTTAATCTATTTTGCTCCAAAGTCACACTTGGACTCCTTCAAGAATAACTGGTGAGTGTGCAGTATACTAAAAGTGAGTCTAAGGTGTGATAAGTGCTCTTTCCAACTCTTACTGTATACTAGTATGTCATCAAAGAAAACCAATATGAATTTCCTCAACTAAGCCTTAAAAATTTCATTCATTAAGCTTTGGAATGTGGCAGGAGCATTTGTCAAACCAAATGGCAGAACTAGAAACTCATATAGGCCTTCATGAGTTCTGAAAACTGTTTTATGTATATCTGAGGGTGTCATCCTCACTTGATGATATCCAGCTCTCAAATCTAGTTTTGTGAATACTCTAGCACCAAAAAGTTCATCTAAGAGGTCATCTATCAGAGGAATAGGATAATTGTTTCTGATAGTCATGTTGTTCAATTCTCTATAATCCTTGCGCATCCTCCAAGTACCATCTTTCTTTTTAACTAAAAGAACTGGAGATGCAAATGGGCTTTGACTTGGTCTGATGAATCCTGAATCAAGGAGGTCTCTAATAGCAAGCTCAATCTCAGATTTCTGTAAGGGACCATACCTGTATGGTTTTTTGTTCACTGGCTTGGATCCAGGCTTGAGCACAATTTGGTGATCACAATTCCTTTCTGGAGGTAGTGAGTTGGGAGTCTGGAATAAGCTATTGTATTCTTGCAATAAGCCTTGCAAACTTGTCTCTTCATGTTTAGACAAATGTTCATAAGTTCCTTGCTCCTTCCCTTCTAGATTACAAATCACATAGGCAAATTTGGTGATCTCCATCATCTTTTCCATTTGCTTAATTGTCACTATTTCTGTATAGGGAGGTGGAGATACCATCTGGTCCAACACATATGATTGTCCTTGTATATTAAACTCCAAAATCAACTTAGAAAAATCCCAAGTGAGTTTTCCCAAGGTAGACAACCACTGGACTCCAAACACTACATCACAGCCTCCTAGAGGAAGCAACCTCAGATCAATATTCCCTTTATAATTTCCCAGCTCTATAAGAATATTTCTGAACACTCTACCTCCTTTAATTGTACTACCATCTTCTATCATCACATTCACTGGATCTTCATGTTGAGGAGTCCAATTGAGCTTGTGAATAAGCCTGGAGTCCACAAAGTTATGTGTACTGCCAGAATCTAGTAGTACTTTAACTTCCACACCTCTAAGTATACCACTGACTTTCATAGTTTTTACATTTAGCATTTGCTCAGCTCCAAATAAGGCATACTCACTCAACTGAATTGATGATAATGAAGCTGAAGGTTGGGAAGGATCCTGGATTTCGTCTACAGTTTCTATAAGTTCATCTTCTGTCAACTCTTCTACCAAATCTAGCACCAATGCTTGAGCATGTCCAGCTTTTGTGGCTCTTTCCTTGCATGTATGACCTCTAAACCATTTCCCATTACAATAATAACACAAATTATTGAGTGTTCTATCTGTAACTGCAGAGGGAGAAATCTTTTTATACTATAATCTGGGAAAATTCTTTACTGGATCTGTGTTTATTTGTGGTGTAGATTGATTAAACACTCTATTAACTGGTCTTTGGAAGCTGGAGTTCAAGGCTATAAGTTTAGAGTTCAGTTGAGCACCAATGGCTATAGCTTCATGTATTGTTGCTGGCTTAAGCAACTGGACATCAAATTTCAGCTCATCCTTAAGTCCTCCAATAAAGCAACTCTGAAGAGCATCTTGTGATATTCCTGATGTTCTAATAGCAAATTTCCTGAAAGTAGATACATAATCCTGGTAATTACCTGATTGTTTTAACTTGAAAAGTGAAGAAGTAAAATCTATGTAGTCAGCAGGGCCAAATTCTTTGCATAATTCTGCTACAAACATATCCCAAGTAGGATTAGATCTGTCATATCCTTGCCAATAAAACTACTGCAACACCTCTCCTTCCAGTTGGAAAGAAGCTGTGGTTACCTTTTGCTCTGCTGGTACCTCATAGAACCTAAAGTATTGTTCAACTTTGTAGATCCACAACATTGGATCATCTCCTTTGTTGAATCTGGAAAGTTCAACTCTAGGTTGAGAAACATTCCTTCCAACAACACTTTGGTTTTCTCTTCTATGATTTTGATTCCCTACTGGATTTGTACTCTCCACACCTTCATGATGTACATGATTATCATTTCCAGTGTGCTCATTACTGTTATTAGCCCTTGTTTCCTGCATAAAATGAAAGATAATGCTTAATTGATTTGAAAACTCATCCATCCTGGAGGTGAGTCCATCCACCCCGCTAATAGCTCCATTGAGACCTAGAGATAGACCTGAGACTCTATCACTGAGATTTGAAATCTCATGATTGAATTCAGTCCATCTTTCCTCAAGATTTTAAATCCTGGCTGTGTGATTTATCATTGCTATCAGTAAACAGTTTACAGAAGTTAATAACAATCATTCAAACTCGAAACAAAGCTCTGATACCAAATGTTAAGTTCCTGATCTGAAACCCAAGAACACGTTAATGGAGATGAAGGAAAATGAGGGGAAATTCTTGCAGAGAAGAATTGGAAAATAGAATTTTATTATATCACCAAAATCTGCTAATACAAACTGTGTGGCTCCGGTTATATACCAGATTCACTCACACGTATTTCCCACACACTCGACTAACGGCTAATCACTCTTAATGGCTAATATAATTGCCAATTACAAGCTGACACCTGTCTCTATTAACTGATATTCAAAACTTACGAGCTAGCTACTCTTGATTTTGGCACCCCATTTTGGATCCTTGCCACCACTGTTATCAAGCACCTTCTCCATCGAACTACAGGCCACCATACCTATAACAAAATCCAAACAGTTAGTAGGATCTCTACGCTCCCCCCATTCCCACGCTATATCTTTTTCACTTTCAGGTACATGAACTGTGGTTGAGTTATCCTCCATAAATGGAAACGGAAAAAAAAGAAAAAAAAAGAAAAAGAGGAGAAAGGAAGAGTGGAGGCTGCACGAGGAAAGAGAAGAAGAAAAGGAGAAGGGAAGAGTGGAGGCGCGATTGGAAAAGAGAAGCATGAAAACTGTTATGAAAAAAACCCTTTTGGGTTAATTTTTTTTTTCTTCTAACCAAGCCCAAGCGGCGCGATTTTTAATAAAATCGGCCCAGAATCAACGCCTAGGCCCCAAAACGCCTAATTTCTGAAAGGCCTAAAATTTCCTGCGGCCTGACGCCGCCTTTTGCTACACAGTATACAACTAAAGTCCAAGAACTGACTACCTAAAATTCATATCCACTAACCACTTCGGCTAAGACTTGCACAGCTAGATCATAGAGAGCTAATGAATCACTGGACAAACTGGAAGGACCTAAACATCAACTTCATAATATTCATTTAACCAAGACAAAATTAAGAAAATCTTCACCGTAAAGGAAAGGAGGCGTATTTGATCTGTAAAATACAATAGGCCCCCTTCCAAGAACTTACGAATACATTCTAGCACTTTGCATGTGAACATTCCACACTACACTAAATCTATTATCAACAGATGAAATGATTTTTTCCCCATCTGCCAAACCAGTAAAAATAATTGACATTCGGCAAGGTTGTACAAAAGAAAGCATTATAATTGACATGGAACTCACCACCAAGCAAATAAGTTGATGCAACTGGCCATACAACTCATTAAGATCTTGAGCTAAAATTTGACATAAAACCTCCCCAAAACTCTTCTAACCGTTTCTGACTTCAACAAATCTTTTTGAGGCATGACGACTTGCTAAATGAGTTTGTTTCTTCCTTCTCGAGTAGTTGATACTGGTAAACCCTCGTGATTTCCTGCTGAAAGGGTGTACAGAAGTAGCGAGTTAGAGTTGATGAAATGATAATTTAAAATTTCTAAATGGACAGTATTTATCAGCCATAAATTTATTATCAGTTTTATTCAGGAATCAATTCCATGTGATCATTTTCATTCACATACCCCGTTATCCCACAAATATTCTATAAAACATGACCCATGGACCAAAAAGGGTATCTTCTGCTTCTCTCAGTTAAGTACTAAACGGTTATTCTCCTAATTAAGCACGGATTACCCAACAACATTGATTTTGAAGCATACTACTGTTTCAAGAATTCTGTCTTTAGATGCAGTCTGTAAAATCTGCAATTATGACCTCCATCAAAAAAATTTATGACTGCAAGACATGCCAACTTTATCATACATATCAAATAAAAACTTCAAAATCAACAAAACATTGAATCTAAAAGGATGGTAAACACCAATCATGTTGCATTACCTCCAAGACCCAGCTCAACTAATTTCGAGAACCCTCCAGATTGTAGTAGTTCCCCAACAATTCTATCAGGTTCCGTTAGATCAGATCACTCTCTATTACGTGTACCCGGCGTCCATCCTGCAACAAAAAACACCACTATTAAAGAAACCAACTCTAACTTGCTCCACATTACCAAAACACAAACCAAAAGATAATAAAAACTCTCCCAAAATTATGAAACTTAACATAACTCCAAAATAAAATTAAAACGAACAACTAAGTAACAAAGCAACACAAAACCCTAATCATCAACTTCCACTTTGACAAACGACAAAGAGAAAAAAGAATCCATCAGCAAGATGATTTGAATATTCAATATGAAAAAAGAAGTCGAATTCTAACAAAAAGAGTAGCAGGATAAAGAAATGTGGAGTCGTACTTTGCTTTCAACTCAGCAACTTCAAGCTTCAATGCAACGTCCTCCCGTACAGCGAGAGCATCATTATCGAGATAAGGAGAGGTACAACGGTTGTATTCGGATTCTTTGTAAGGGTCGGAGAAAACAACCTGCTCAGTGACCCTATATAACTCCAAATTTCCTCAGTATTTAGCAACTGCAACAAACAAACAAACAAACACATCAACATCAGATAATCTGCATCATCGCTGTTGTAGAGTACAGTAATTGCAATCCATAAACCAAAAAAACCACATACGCAATTAAACATCAATATTTACCTTCTTGTATGTGCACGATGGTGGTATTAAACAAAAGGGATGTATGTAAAAGAGTCTTTGACATATACTCTGCCATATGCTCAGCAAGCAACAAATACTCAATTCCAGCAATCAACCCTTTTCGTAGAATTATATGTGGAGGCGCCAAATAACGCATACCAATCAAGAACACAACCCGATCGAAATGATTAACCTCTGGAACATGATCAGAGCATCAACGACCATGCTCTTGCAAAGTTATAGCCTCAAAATATGCACGCTCCTTTGACATTGGCCATGATTCCCCTATGCAACGAATATATGGAAGCGCCTGCTCACTCAACGAAATATCTACAATCCATCAAGTACAAAATAAACAAAAAGTGTCTGGTCAATCCAGAACACCCCTGGTTCACCAAACTAACTAAATCCAAAGAGTAAGTAATTCATGACTTATATATATGTTTCTTCTCTTAATTTTCCAAGTCTTTTCTTACACTTTTCAAAAGCAACCATCTAAAAATATGATCTAAAACCTCAGTAAAATCACAAACAAACATCTAAAATAAGCTATTTAGAGTAATTACCCACTAAAACATTAAATAAACCATTTCTTTAGAAACCCTAATAAAATCCCCAAATCAAAAATTACTACAAAGTAAATAATTAAATCCAAAAATAAAATCAACAAAATCAGGGGAAATAAATAATTCAATTCCTAGATTATCATAAAAAAGAAAGAAGTGAAATCAGAATGAAGATATATATACCTGCTTTGCGAAAGAAGTGAATAAACTGATCCCATTTCTGTACATCAAAGGCATGTTCTAAAATATTTTTCTGATAAAATGTTTCACTCATTTGAAAGCCAATTTTGAACAATTTTTCTGATAATGTGCAAGCAGCAGAGGAACTAATTCACACTGATTAAAGTAAAACAGCTCACCATGTGCGATGGCAGGTGTTGAGGTCTGTAATGACAGTAACAAAGACAACCTTCTTCTGAAGGCCCTGCCATTTAAGCACCCATATGGGAATATGTTGCATAAGGGGAAGAACATTAATGATGATGCCTGGTTTGTATTCCATCAGACCAGCTTCCACCCCTCTGCAGGCGCGCACACACACAAAAAAAACATATACCATGGTTAGAAATCCACTAAACATTTTCTAACTTCACTTGAATCAGATTCACTGTTCTCATCATTATATGTCTGGGTCACCGGTGAGCAAATCTCGAAAGTATTAGTATATTGACAATATAGACAAACACATAATTAGTCCTCCCCCATGATTTGGGACCTAACTACTTTTAAAATTGTCAAAAAAATATCTACAGAGTTCTAAATCAAAAAATGATTCTATGCTTCATGTAAGATGCAGGTGATTCGAGCGGCCAGATCAAAAATCAATATTTGGTGTCAATTCAAAGCAATCAAATCCCATAAAAAACAGGGAAAAACACATAAACGCATGTAAGAACTGAGAGGTTAAATTTACCTTCGTAAGAAGAAGTAGCACTTAACAGATCTTTGAGGTCGATAAGCTTATCAAATTGACCTCTAATACTAAACACGTGATCAATTCGATACTGGAAAAAATATTCCGAAAAGCAAGCTTAAGTAGGAAAACTAATTCCGGTCTCTGCATACATGAATTATATTCGAAAATAAATTATAAACTCAATGCCTCCTGCGTATATGTGCATTTGGATATTACCAGATGAACTTTGTAAAAAGAGGTTGACTGCAGCTTCAAGCATTTGCAACATCATTAAGTTTGCACCTTGCTCCGCCTAGCAGCTATCCTTTCTGTAAGAAATAATCATATATCTAGCATCATTCTTGCAGAGACTAACTATATAATACATCAGTGTTTGACTACAATGTATAGAAACTAAATTAATCCATACAGGGTAATATTGAATTACCAAAAGAGTATTAACAGTCTTACCATTCTCACATAATCTGATAAAATCATATTAGAAAGAACACATGAGTGAGGCAAATTTTTGACTTAGAAAGAAATAGCATCATACTTGTATAAAAAATAATATAACGGATATTGCATCTAAAGTTTTGAACTGAATAAAACTGAATGAAATCTGAAACAAAGAGAATACCAAAGTTGTGCGCAAACCAAATAAGAAATCTTACCGTGTAAGCAGGCTCCAGAATGGGGCAACCAGTTTTAACTCTAAACATTGCTACATGAATTGGGTCCATAATTTAGAAAACCAAAACCCTCACTCGTAGCAGGGAGAAACACTAATCCTGTAACGATACAATTAAACCAAAAGTAGAAGACCCCAAACTTTGTTCCCTGTTTTGCCGGCACCAAACAATCTCAAAATCATATAAACTTCAAAACTCGTAACCAAGCTCCGTGTTGTTCCCTATTTCGAAAATAGGTCTCAACCCATAGTTCCTATACATGTCAGAATTCTAAAACTTCATCAATCACAGCCATTCACTGAGTTAAAAAACGGCAGAAACATCATTTCTAAATCTTCTAGGCATTAAACACAAACCCAAAAGTGAAATCAAACCCTCGTACTCTTCTTCGTTTCTAAATCTTGTCCTAAACCCATTAAACACAACTCATATACGATGGTTAGAGCAGCAACAAACCCTTGGTGAACTTGGAGCAGTAGACTGGTCGCGGCTGAGTCTTGCACTGAGAATTACTCGTTCAGGCATTTCATCAAGCACAATGTGTGCGTCCTGCTGCTGATAGAAGAACATTAGTTGTTGATGTATAAAAATCTCCTTCTCTGCAGAATTAAAATCTAATGCAAACCCATGTCTTCTAATACATTTAGAACTCATATACACCCATCAACTCAGACACAGTAATCAGTTGCAGCAACAACAACTTCAACTGAAATTTCAGGCCAAGATACTTGACCAAAATCCCTCTACAGCAGTACCACTTCTTCCCTAGCTTCTCATTTCCTTGCTGCTAACTCAAGGAAACTGTAAAGACTTCACTAATCTTCTCCCCAAATTCAAAAATAAAACCCTAAAATAACAAAGCAAAACACTGAATTGGTTGGGGCAAATTCAAAATCAATAAGAAAATAAAATGAAGCTAAAAATGTATTACCTTTGAGATCTTTGCTGAGATTGAGATTCAGTTTGAAGATTAGAAGGAATGGAGCTTGATTTCCAATTGGTATTGATGGACCTGAGTTCTTACTAAAACCCTCAAACGCCATTAACGCACAATGCGTAGAGGTTTCTCTCTCACTCTCTCTTTCTGTCTAAAAACGATTGTATTACAGCTTTGATTGTCTAAAAATCAAACCATGTTGGATGAGAAAACCCTAATTCAGGGTAATCCAAAGATTTTCTAACCGGACTAAATATTTAAGCAAAATCTCTAAAGATTTTTTACCATTCCAAATCGACCCTTCAGAGTAGCCATACAAACCAAATTAACTATATATATCAACAACCTTATTAAACCGGCTGTTGTATACTTAAATAGACAAATCGTGAAACTATTCGGACTTAACCGATTCACAACCAAAAATAGTAGGAATTACTAGATAATCCAATCTAGAGGACCCGTTTAACGGATGGTCTATCCACCTGACCCATATACTCGTTAGTCTAAAATCGTATTTTTGGACCAATTTTTTTTCTCTAATTCATTCACGTGCGAATGTTATGATGTAATTTATATATATTTCATTTGTACCCACTTTTCTAAACCAATTCAGTTTCCAAAATTTTCAGATTCGTTTTTATTCTTCTTTGTTGGTGTTTTTAGGGTTTTGTTCTGAAGATCGAATTCGGTGCTCTATAATCATCTCCAACTCCAATCGCCCTAGGTAAGTTCTATAGTAAAGTGACGGTGAAGAAGAGAAGCAAGTGATGGAAGAAGAAGAAGTAGATCTGAGAATAGATCTAAGATGAAGAAGAAAAAGAAGAAAAAAATATAAATTCATCAATTTTGGGTTTTGGTTTAGAATTTTTAATCTTCTTCTTCATCTGTGGGGTATGTAATGTCGAATATGTAATGTGAGATATGTATTGTAGGATCATTATGAAAACTAGGTTTTATTCTACTGATTTGGGAGTGATATCTTCTTTTATGTATAAATTGTTCTTGTACGACTTTTCTTATTTTTCTTCTTGTTTTCATCATTTTTCTTGTTTAGATATGGGTATCTCAGTACATATTAATATGTATTGATGCTTACTCAAGCATAAATTAGGTTTTTACATATAGATATGTATTGTTTGCTGGGTTCTACTTGTTTTTGGTGACTAACAGAGGTCTTCTTCTTCTTTGCAACATAAATTTTCTTCTTCTTCTATTATTATTCAATTAATTCTTCTAGTTGTAACCATTTTTGTTGATGATTTCTTCAGATTTTAGAAGAAACCAGTTTAGATATTGGTTTTTGTTGATGGTTTGTTTGAATCCTCTGTTTTGATTTTCTATTTTTGTATCTCAGTACGTATCAATATGTATTGTTGGGTCATACACTTTTTCCTTCTGTACATATTTTCCTCCAGTATATATCAATATGTACTATGGGATCATACACATTTTCCTTCAACACCTATTTTTCTTTCAGTACATACCAATATGTACTATGAGATCATACTTTTTTTTCCTTTAATACCTATTTTCCTTCAGTACATACCAATATGTATTATAGGTTCATATACATTTTCCTTCAATACCTATTTTCTTTCAGTATATACCAATATGTATTGTTTGATCAATATGTAATGTGGGACCATATACTTTTTCCTTCAGTACATGTCAATATGTTTGAAGGATCAATATATACTAAATGATCAATATGTATTGTTTTTGGCGACTAGTAGAGTTCTTCTTCTTTTGTTCTTCTACTACTTCTTTTCTTCTTCTTTTTTGTTGGTGGTGCAGGAATACTATTTTCTTCTTCTACTAATTGATTTCTTCAATTTTGGTGAAGGATCATGATATGAAAAAAGATATGTTTTTGTTGATGATTTTGATTTCCATTTCGTTTTTCGTTGATGAATTTTTGGTATTTCAGATCTGTTTTTGTTGATGAATTTTTGGTATTCGATTTCGTTTTTGTTATTGAATTTTTGGTATACGGATATGTTCTTTTTTGTATTTTCGTTTAGGTTTTTTCGTTTTAATGGAAGAAACATAGAGAGAAGTTTTTTCTCTAAAAAAGATGGTTCACAAGTGAATAGTGATGGCCATAACAATAATTTTAACTTTTCAAAAGGATTTTGGACCTACAGATAACAGGTTTTTTTCGGTGGACTACGGGTTTTCTGGACCAACCAGTAAATTACCCAAAAAAATAAAGTTAATAACCGTAAATATACGAGTCTTCCGTGAAATAAAATTTCTAAAGATTTCTTTGGCCCTAAATTAATTCAAAAATTACTAATTTAGAGATTTCTCTTTGACCTTATATAACTAAACTACTGAAAAATATAACGTTATAAATATAATATTTTTGTCATTTTGGATAAAACTAAAATCAATAATTCTAATGTACACAAAAAATTTAACGACAACGATTTAAAAAAAAATGGAAACCGGGTGTAAAAATAATAAATGAATTTTTAGCCGTTCAAAACCACATCTCGACCATCCAACGACAAGACATAACAAATAATAAGGGTCATCCGTTGAATGTGTTTCAACCACCCACCCAATCCGCACCATACATTCCCATATCAACACACAATATATCACCAAATTCCATCCAACGGACACGAATATATTCGCTCTAAACCAATAAGAGCGTGTGGTTACGCTAACCGGCCAATGAGAGAGAGGGTAAGCTCCACCAGTGCTAGTTTTATTCTGGAGTGAGGGATGATATTGACTACTTAGGTTTTTGTTTGTAAGACATTCCATGAAGTCAGTCGGAGTCGCCAACAAACAGGATGCAACCTAAATCGCCTCTCGAGATCAGAAAAATAACTTTGATTCTGCTTTCCTAAACCAGTACCATAGCTTCCAGCGAGATCAGAAGGATCATCATCCATCTTTCCACTGCCAGCACCCAGGGACATAACATCAACTGGCATCTGAGCATCGACGATACCACCACCCAAATTTTGTTTCCCATTTGCAGAAGGACCATAATCCCACGATAATCAGAACCAGTCATTCCCACGTAACCACCATCCAAGTAACCTCAATAAATTGCAGAGCCTCTAAAAATACAGGGTTGGTATAGGGGTAATCAAATTGTATAATAATTATTTTTTTTTTAAATAAAAAAAGCCCAAAGGTTATATTAAATTTTAAGAATCATATTTTCTGGCATACATAATTTTTACTGGGCATACAAAACACTAAGGTTATCTAGGATGGTTTATAAGGGGTATCTAATGAGTGGGTCAATTATTAAGATACCCTTTAATCTTTGGAATTACTAAAAATACTCTCTACTCCTAATTAACTTACCACAAATCAGTTACACTAATCCAACCAAAATAAGTTTCAAAAAAATTCTATCTTTTTCTTCCTCCTTCTTCTTTTCTTGACCGGAAAAGAAAAAAAAACCTGACTTTAATTTTCATTGCCGTCAGTTAATCATCGATTCGTAAAACTTCAATCGTCGATTATACACAACTACGAACCTACAAGATGACTCGTAAAAAGAACCCTAGCGGCCGTCAGACATTGAAGAAACGAATTGAAGAAGAACAAGAAGAAGATAAAAGAATTGAACCCGAAATTGAATCCGGAGAAGTAGGAGAAGGAGAAGAGGAAGAAGAGAACCTCAACATGTACATTCGAAGGTACTTCCCACAAAGCCATCTCTTTTTTGTTGCATTAAATTGAGATTTATGTGTTAAATTATAAAAAGAACCCTAGTTTTTTGCACTATCAGTTTAATGTTCGATTGATTTTTTTTTTTGAAAACTGAGTAGCATTTTCAGCCGAACTTATCAAGTTCTTCAACCTGAAAGTGTGGAAGAACAGTTCGGCTGAAAATTGATATTGCAAAAATCAGCCGAACAATTTACTGTGTTAGGCAAAATTTGAGCAGTATAAAGTTCGGTTAAAATTTTAATTTTTCAAAATCAGCCGAACATTTCACTATGGACTTCAAAATATGAGTAGATGAAAGTTCGGCTGAAAATTCAATTTAGGAAAATCAGCCGAACATTTCACTTTTGCCTTCAGAATCTCACAAGTTTGTAGTTCGGATGAAAATTTTAAAAGCTCGGGACAACCAAAATTTTTGATTCTTGCAACATTGCAATATTTGTTTACATTTCCTGTTGAATATAAGACGAACCTTATGATTTTCCTGTAATTTTCCTATAAAAAACTTGTTGTTTGAGGTATCCATTAGTTATTATACTTTGTGTGCGCTATGAACCGAGGTAAAGGTGAAAGAAGGAACATGAAGGTAACTCCTTCTTCTTCTAAAACTCCCGATCCACGAGGAGGCCGTAAAAAAAAATTGGGAGCTGGTAAGAGTGGAACTACAATTCTCATTCGTTAACCACATCCGGATATGCAAAGAGAAAAAGAAGACATGGAAGAAGATAGACCAGAAGTAGGAGTTGGAGTAAGAGGAGGAGATGATGATGGTGTTGCTGAACAAGAAGATGAACCACAACAACAAAAGCAACAATGAAAAGGGAAAAAGAATGTCCTTAAACCACAACATCAAAAAGGGAAAGAGAAGGTCCTTGCTACAAGGCGGGATACGGGGAAACATATTCCACATGAGAAGAATGTAATAAAGCCTCATAAGGACCGCCTACCCCATGGAACTCCTAAATATGGAGGAGAAGTGTTGATTGCTTACGCCGAGTCTTGGACGAAGAGAATCTACGAGACTCCTGATCACCGGGATGCCACAAGAATTTTGAAACACAAGAGGGCTTCTCATTGGGATCTAATGTGAGAAGTTGATGAGGTGGTGGCTTTAGTAGCATCAGGTTTATGGCCGGCTATTCACTATGCACAGAGTGAATGTGATTCAATTACCGCGTCTTTGTTTTGTGAAAGATTCTTCCCAGAGACCTACACCTTTCATCTCCCATTCAGCGAGATGAGAATCACTCCCGATGATATCAAGAACACTACTAGCCTCCAAGTTACCAGAAAAAGCGTTGATGCAGAGTACTAAATAAATAAATTGGGACCAGCTTTATGTATTGGATGAAGAAACTCTTGGTCTGAGTAAAGGCACGACGGAATTGGAATTCGCCCGTGCAAAAAAAGATGTCGAGTATATGGATCAAGACCTTGGCTCTCATGACGAAACCAAGAAAGTTGAAGCAGATCATGTTGGCCAATTTAAAGAGTTATTTTGAGAAGACAAGGGTAAGAGTTGCAGATGGTTCCTTGGTGTTGAACAATGATATTATCAATCGAACTACAATGGCGTACTTGTTTTATACTCTCGGGAGAACTATCTTTCCTGACCTTACTAGAAACAAGGTGGAGGCTTAATATCTCTAACTTTTAAGGGATTTTCCGACCCTTAACGAGTTCTCTTGGGGAACCGCTGCCCTTGCTTTCCTATTAGAGAATCTTACAACGACCTCTAGGTTAACGAGCATAAACATTGGAGGAAATTTCAGTATTCTTCGGGTAAATCTCTACGGTATAATTTAGCCAAATACTTTCCTTTGTGATATTTCCGTAATAATTTGGGAATTTTTCTTATATTGTTGATGTAGGTGTGGGTGTATGATCATTTTTCAAAATTTAATTTGGCTTGTGTAGTCGCTTGAAATGATTCATTGCCTACTTCGACCAAATATGAGTTCAAGGAAGTCAAGAAGCATAAAAAATGAGGCGCTTGTAAGTTTGAGAGAAAAATTAGATAGTTTGGATGGAAGCGACGTTGAATTTGACCCATATATGAAGAAGGATAAATCGTTCGATGAAGTTTTTCCAGATGCACAAATGGGTGTTGGGATGTACTATGGACCATTTTTTTATCCCGGTGGATTTGTAATATATGATCCTCGCCGAATACTTCGTCAATTAGGTTCCATCCAAACGATCCCGTTGGGGAAAGCTAAGCTCGAGTTGTTTCCAAAGGGTTCTATGGAACTAAGAGCACCTCCTCGGATTGGACTCCTATCTACAAACCCAAACCAACCACTGGATTTTGGAACAACTTGGAAGAGAACCAGCTTAATATGTGTATTTTAGAACCTTTGCGGGATGATCCTCGTGAAGTTTTCGAGGGGTACATTGATTGGTATAAGCAAATTTCTTATCCTTACATCATTAACAAGAAAAGTCAAGCTCGTGTGCAGGCTAAAAGGTCAAAGGAAAATGATGTGGAGACGAAGAAGAAGTCCAAAACCATTCCCAAGGACATTTCAAAGGAATTTGAGATCATGGTAAGCGGTGCCATCAATTTATACTCTTTATTATGTTATAGACATCAAATTATGTTGTTGTCACTCATCTTTGGGTTTCAAATAAAATCAGGTGGCGGCAGTAAGGAGGTATTGAAGGCTATGAAGCACAAACTTAGTTGTAAAACAACTATGTCATATGATGAGCAACAATACCTCTATAACAATTGGGATGGAATCATCATCAAATGTGCGGGGCCGGAGGAGCAAAGGTTGTTGACCAAGAGGGCACATCAAGAAGGTGAAGGCACAAGCCAAGATGGTGCCAAAACAGGTCATGGGGGTCGTGGAGGTCGTGGAAGTGGAAGTGGCCGTGGTCGTGGAAGTGAATGAATTTATAACATTATGAATTTGCAACATCTTAACAATTCATTTTTAGTTTAGTTTAGTTGTTTTAAGATTTTTTTATTAGACTATGTTTGGTTTCCGACAACTTAAACATTAATGCTTTAGTAGTTTACTAATGAATTAGGATTTTATGAATTAATTACGAGTTTATTGTTAGAGGATTCTATCAAATTTGCAGAAGGAACAAGTAAATGTTGTCAAGTTTGGATGAAAATTGCATTTTATGGGACAGCCGAACATTACAAAAATCACGTTTTATTGAATTTCAGTCAGGTTCGGCTGAAATTGAAAAACAATTATTAGCCGAACATTTCAAAATAAAAAATTATGGTTATCAATGTAATGTTCAGCTGAAAATGGTAATTTCATAAATCAGC
>JAJJMC010029784.1:10447658-10508204 GCA_023531435.1 Papaver californicum
AAAGCCGAATGGAGGTAAAGCACATCATATTCCATGGAGATTAATAGTTTTAGCTACTAGATGCGAAGTTATTTGAGTTTAGTATGATATAACGATATTTAAGGGGATGTAATGTGGACAATTTATGTAATGGGAATTTTTATAAATGAACTCCATTATTATCTTACATACCAGTTCCAAGTTCGGATGAAAATGGTAATAGGTGTTTTCAGCCGAACCTACCAATTAAAGCTAAATTTGAAATGCTCCATATGGTTCGGCTGATTCATAACACCCAGATATCAACCAAATCATTAACCATTTGCACATCTTTTTAAAAAAAATATAGTCGTTAGGAACATTACTCTATATACACCCAGCAATAATTCACCTCAAACAATCACATATTCACTCAAAAATGGCCCTCTCTAGTGCTAATTTTACTCTAGATGAAGATTTAGCTCTTTGCCAAAACTATGTGCTTTTCTATCCAAAGAATGGTGGAGAACGACGTCAAAATGGTTTAGTTAGTATGAGTTATTGGGCTAAAGTTCATGAAAATTTCTGCACCGAAACATGTAATCCTCATAAAAGGGATTGTCTGGCCTTGTTTTGTAAATTTCAAACTGTAAGAAAAGAAGTTTAACAATTCATAACTTTAGTTCGGGTTGTCAATTGATATCAATTGAGGGGTGAAACTAATGCGGAGGTTGTTGTGCGAGATCGAGAGGAATGTATAAGATGGAAAGGAAAGATTTTCGAATACGAAGCTCATTACGACATCCTTCAGAAGTTTTTCATAACATGTATGGGGTGTTACAAAATTTGTTTTCTCGATCATTATAAGATTTAATACGATGTAATGATATGCGGGTTAGTTATGTAATATGTATCTAAATATGAATGAAAATAAGAAGTTTCTTTACTTAACAATTTATAGTTCGACTGAAAATAGGATTATCACGTTTCCGCCGAACATCAAAAACTTGGTTTGGAACCTATGTAAAAAAATTGAACATGCTTATTAGAGTAAAGTTTGGAGGAATTAGAAATTCAATTTTCCGCCGAACCTGACAGAAACCTGGATTTTTCATAAGGTTGGTTGATATGGAGATTTAAATAACAACCAAACCTGACAAGATTTTTCATTATACCAGGTTCGGCTAATTATGTTCCCATACTTTTTCAGCCGAACCATATGTGTCTACTACAATTATGAGACGACAAAAATAAATAAACAACCAAAAAATATTTCATTTATAGGGTGAGTTTCAAACGTTCTACCAAAACCAAAGAAGTCAAAATATTACATTTCATTTTATAGCATACCAATTTTACCACATCGTCACATTTGTCTTCCTCATCATCGCCACTTTCGTCTTCCTCATCATTCGTCAATAAAGTTATATTTTGGATTCCTAAAGACATATGCATTGCATTCCAAAGGTCTATTACCGTCACATATTGTGCACACCAATCCAAACAATAAGTTTCTTTGAATTTGGCCAAAAGGAATTTTTATCCAAAGGAGATAATGGGCACCCGGGTTGTAATTTGAGGCCGATATAATGATATTTTTCAACATGTCCGGTTACAAGTCTCATATCCTTTATATTCTCAGTGCAAGGTATTGTTGGCGGCACAAATGACAAACCAAATGAGAGAAAATGAACTACGCAATGAAAAGTCTCGGCTATTAACTACCCACAAATTGGCATTTGCATCCAATGTTCCCTTGTGATGAACATATCCCCATGTAAACGAGCTTCGAATTTAACAAACTCTCCTACCACCCCTTGGCCCATCTCTCATCATTGACCTATAGAAGTCCCGGTTTCGGCGTAGTGTTTGTAACAACCTATGCTTTATACACTTGACTGGTCCCCATTGAACTCTCCATTGTTTGCTTCTTTAAATGGTCTTAATTGTTCCACAGTGACATGATAACCACAATTCCCGTCCCCTTGGACGCCCTCCATTGTTATTATATTCTCGCAAATTACTTCAGTTAGGAACTCTAAGTATTTATCATAAATTACGTTGGTTGGTCGATAAATGTTACCGAACTTATCCTTTTTAGGATCTTTCATGTTACCCTTTGCATGTACGGTATTTTTATCATTTTTCTTGGGGTTTTATTTTTTTTAGGAAGGATACATCTCACCCTTGAGCTTGACGTCTTTTTGAATTTCTTTTGGCGGGGACGGACACGAATATCCATTGTTTTCCATGACTTGTTGGTTACTTGTTTCACCTTTATCCTTACTCGGTCGGCCACACTTCGTTGAAAGATTTGCTTCTTCCTTCTTTTTCGCCTTCTCTATTTTCCTCTTTTCCTCTTCATACATTGCATCATGGTACTCAACTCCGGATTGATCCCTTTGTGTTACGGCTATTTTGGCGGCTTTCCTAGTCTTTTTTCGGTTAAGTTTATTGTTTGGCCTACCTTTGGGTTTCCCTTTTTCCGGTTCAAAAACATTCTCCTCAGTGAACGGATAGAGTATTGGCCTCAAGTTGTGCATTAGGATCTGTTTTTGAGCCCAGTACATCCCTAGGTACATCTCAACAATTTTTTCCCATAACTTGTCTCACAGATATCTTCATCGTCGGGCTCTTCGGATGGGGAAGGGTCAAAACTTAATTGTTTCCAAAAAGGATCAATATCCTCAAAAGGTATGATTCCATATTCGTACTGAGCCATGTAGTAGCGACATGGAAGTCCCATAGATTTCTTCATTTTACACAAACATTCTTCATTCGGTTGAGCGGTCCAATCTTCCATCAAATTCACTTCAACCATTAGTTTCTCAATACATAAATGGGACACCCTATATGTCAATCCATGGAGCCAAGAATTATCCTTGCAATCTTTGTTATTGAACATCAGGAAATATTCAAATTCCTTTTTGATTCTTATGAGATTGGTTTTTGAAATAATCATCCATCGAGTAAACACCGTCACAAACGTGTCAACACAACCAAACAGGTTTTCTTCAATCGATAATGAGCCGAATCTGCCATACTTGTAGCTTGGTTGTCGACGTGTTTGTGTTGATTTGTGAAAGCATACACAAACCTTTCCTTGTGAGGTTTCATCCATTCCTTATGCAAATAGGACACTTGGGTATTTGGGGCCTCAATGCCCAATAAATATTTTAAGATTCTCTTTGTACACGTCTTCGCTAATTGACCCTGTCAAAGCATCCAATTCGTTGGATAAACAAGCCCACAACCTCTCGTTAGCTTGATATTTTTTCTTGAATTCCTCATTTTTCTTTACTCTTTCTTCCTCCGGTAGCTTAGAAAGCTTATCTAAGTCTTTCAACTTAAACGACTGAATTTTCGGTTGATAATTTTTCTTCATATTGTTCCAAATATGAAACATACAAAGAAAGTTATATGCGTCCAGAAATACCATTCTTATAGCATACATCAGTGCTTTCTCTTGGTCGGTTACGGTCACCTTAGGAAGGGCATCCTCCCGGCAGATTAGCTTGCATTGTTCTAACCACCACATGTAACTTTCTTTTTTCTTGTATTTCAAAAAACAAAACCCAACAGTGAATGGTGTCTTGGTCGACGTATGTCCGACTATGTTTATCAACGACATCTCATATTTGTTGGTCTTGTTGGTGAAATTAATTATAAGAACTTGCAGAAAGCATTGAGCCAATCGTACGCATTCCGGGTGGCCAATGAAAAGATGTGTCACTTGTCCAAAATCATCAATTTCTTTTGAACCATATAGTTGTTGTTCGTCGCCAATCACATCACTTGTTCCATCAATAACCTACCTTGCAAATCATTTTTCCTCAAAAGGTTTCTCGCGTTGTAGATAGTTCGTATGGTGGACTTGTTATTCTCGTCATCCTCCTTCAATTTTCCAAAAATCTTAATTGGTGTCATACGTGTCCGTGACATTTAATCTACTTCCACGAGTTCTTTCAGTTTTAACCTTGAGACTTTGGCATGCCCGTGAAGTTCATGTGGACGTGGGTGGTTATGACGACAATCCATCTTCTTACTCATACTCCAATTATCTTCATGTTTGTTGTAGTTGAAAACAATCCTGAAGGGGAAATTTGGCTACTTCGTTTTACTCTTATTTTTTCTCCTGGTTTTAGGCTTATACACTAAATCCTTCTTAACCTTACTTACGCCTAGCCCACTTCTCTCACAAACCATTTCAAACCGGTCTAATTGGCTTTGTTGTCCGCAAACTAGCACGTAATTGATTTTAATTCCATGTTCCTCAGCCTAAGACCTTGCTTCCCTTTTAGATTTCCATGTCTACATGGTTGCAACATCAAGAACAAGGTTAGTAAAGGCATCACTGAAACTTACAAAAGAAAGTCCAAAATCAATTTGGTGCCTACCAAATCATTTTGAAAGTACTCTTTATTATCTTCATGAATAATGAAGTTTGTCAGAGGTTGATCGTCCATTGATACAATTTGTGCAATAACGATCTACAAGAATATCGCGAGGTTAGATGACCACAAACAAATTTTACATATTGGTTCGACTGATTCGATAGTCAAAATAACAACCGAACCTTTAGAAACCAAAAGTTCGGTTGTTTCGATGTTCTGATTATCAGCCGAACATTTGGTCTTCTTTCTTTCTTATATTTCAACTATATGGTTTAGCTGATTCGATAATATAATTTTTACCCGAACCTTGAAACTTATGTTTTCATTGAATTTTATCTAGAAGGTTCGGATGAAAAATAATTAGCCGAACAATCCACTGAGGCCAATGAAAAACAAGTTCTTAATGTTCGGCTGAGATCTAAAACCAATTATCAGCCGAACCAAATTTTTTACATTAGCGCCAAATTATAATTACAGGGTTCGGCTAATTCTTCAAGCTCATTGAACCAGCCGAACTGTTCTTGAGATTGTGGTTTGGCTTAGCTTGTTTTCAGCCAAACTATAAACTGGTAAGATGAACTCTTAAAAAAAAACCATTTTTCGATGAATTGAAGCTACAGAAACGAGATTAAACCTTATCTAAGAACATACCTGAGCCTTATTAGATATGGGTTCCTCAACCATGTATTCATCTTCGGGATTTGGCTCATACAAATCATCATTTTGAGCTTGAAGTTGAGTTTGTCTTTGAGTTTGAGAAAAATCATTCTCATAATCCAAAAATCTGCCATATCAGGATCTGCATCGTAGTTTATGTATATTTTCTGAGCTTTACGTGATGAAGATTCCCCCTCCTCATTACATCATTCATTTTCATGTAAAACTCTAGGTTTTTCTTCACTTCTTCTTCTACTTCTCTTAAACAAAGTTTTCCCAAAAATAATTTTTCCCTCACTAATTTTAACTTTTAAAACCAATGATTACATTAACTACTAATCATTATAATTAACAACTAATGATTAGCTATAAGCCTAATCATTATTTGTTAAATACTTAGGGTAATATGGGTATTTTATAAAAATGGTGGATATGGGGCTTTAAGAATTACTCCTAATGACCTTATTTTGTCTTTATATGATATGCCCACTAAAAATCTTGTATGCCTAAAAGTAGGATTCAATTTTAAACCTCTTTGTAAGAAGAAGTCTGTAGCTACCAGCCCAGGTAGCTAGCTAGGCAAAGAAAAAAGAAAATTTTTACTTGGTACTGGTAACCCCTGGTGGAATGTGATAATCCTCTATATCAAACTTGTAAAAAGAGATCGTCCACCATTCCTTCTCATTATTATAACCACCACTGGTACCATTATTATTCCCATCTTTCGGTATAACTCTTTTAACCTTAAACTTTTTTGTTTTTTAACAAGGAATTTTACTTATTTATAAGGGAGAGCTTACATCAAGGATAAGAGGGTCTAATTTATGATTATCCCTTTTGAAAAACAATTTTTTTTCTACATTAACTAAGGATACATTAATAAAAAAACTTAACGTCCTTATACCTAGCTTCTTTTGTTAACTTATCCTCAAGATATGAAAGATCTCTATTTCTTAACTAAATATAAAAGTAAAGAACTAAATAGAGTTTCACATTTTATGATGTTGACTTGAGCCCTCCAAGGTTGAGTTAAAGGGAGATTTGAAACTCCATTAACTGCACCAGATTTTAACTATTACTTATGATGTAACAGTTCTGCGGCTTCAGATCCTTCACTCATCTCAAAGTCTCTAAAAAAATATTTTGTTTCAGCATCTAAGGGAGTGGAAGCCCATCCACCACCAACCTCTGCATTGTTTCCACTGGCCTTTTGTATCAATAACAGTGATTGCAAAACCCATAGAGAACTCAAACTTCAAAAAGGATGCAATATCATAATAGTTCTAAATCTTATTTTGTCTAGGTCTAGCAAAGTGATTGTTTTTAAATTCCAAATTGATGATTAGCTTGCTTAGATTAGGCACACTCAAAAAAAAATGACAACATAACTGTATTTCCAAATTGACCAGATTATGAAAAAAAATCTTTTCTACTTCATGCTTTAAGGCAATTTTATTTATCCAACGATTTAACTTCAAACCTCAGTTATTCCAAAGACCCATAAACTCACTACTTAGACCTCGTAAACTTTGAACGTTCATGTTTCTAGGGTTTATGTGTTTTTTAAGCTTTAGAAAATGTCACTCAAGAACAATAAAAAATATAAAATTTTAATTTAACATTTATTATTAAAATGGTCATCAAATCCTCCGTCTACATCGTCTGAAATCATAAAAAAATTAATTATAAACTTACTGCTAATGGTATTTATTGAATAATAATAATATTATTTTTGGCAGAAAATAAGGGACCATGATTGATCTGTGGAAGATCAAATGAGTAAAATGAACTTAATCACTGTTACAATTACTGCATTACTGTAATGCACATGGAAGAAGAAAGATACTTAAGTTTTGTTCATACACACATGCTTGATGAAGCAAAATGAAATGTTTAACAAGAATAGGATTATCTATGTTCTATGTCTTCCAAGAGTCCATCACTTGCTTCTTATCGTAATAGCTGATATCAGAAATAGCTGTCTGTTCCTCTTGTTAACACCAGACTTGCCAGACCTATGAATAGCACTCCATATTCGCGCTGCCTTTCCCAAACATTTGTAGTAATTTATCAGCAACAATCGATGAAGTAAACAAAATTCTATCAGTGGCTTCTTAAGAGGTCCAATATCTGAAATGGCCTTTTGTTCCTCTTGTGAGCAATGGACTTGCGAACCCCTGAGGTTTCTACAAATAGAACTCGATCTACCGGCTGCCTTCTCTAAATCACATTTTGCAGAACTTGATCTACCCACTGCCTTTCCTAAATCGTAATTATCAACAACAATCGTTGAAATAAACAAGCAAAGCAATTAACATTGAAAACAAAGCACGATTCAGTAATCCTACTGAGTTAATTTAAAACAAAAATGAATGACATAGGGATTAGCTCCCAATTAAAACAGTAGAAGCCAGTCATGTATAAAGAAAGATCGATGTGAAGTTTGTAAATGTTGTTTCAGACATCCTAGGAAGGAATAAAGCAGCATTAGCTCTCAAGCCCGGTGAAAGGCGGAAGCTCTTAGTTGGCAACTGCGAAAGTTCTTGAGAAACAACCCTTAAATTTGTCATCATAAACAATCAATAACAAACTCAACATTCAAAAAGATAAGTTCCTTCTTCCAAATTGCCAGCAATAATGGGTATATTCCATACACCCTAAAAATAAAAGAAACCATCTGTGCAAAACAAAAGCTTTCCTAAGAGTGAATGAAAGCAAACAAATGTTGAAAAGCCTCATCAAAAAGAGAAGCACGGAAAGATGGATCAGAGTACTGGCTTGTATAACCTCTTCCGTTGAAAAAGAGATTTAAACAAAACGCAAATTATAATCATAGTCGATCGGCTGGGGAAAGGATCATCACTTCCAACTTAATAATTCTCCTCAAAATAAAAATGCTACACAACAGGAACCACAGAATAGCAAGGGCAGAAACTGCTATTGACTACAGTTACTTAAAAACAGAAGCCCCTAGCATGTTTAGAAGGAAGTAAAGCTAAATTTATGAAATTAACAATGTTCGAAGACAAATGACAAGTTTAAAGTACATGGAAACAGTATATATGCCTCAGCCCCTTAGATGTTCTAATTGTGCGGTCATCTCCCCAACCATTACAGGTCTATGTGTAGTCATCATCGGCTAACATACTGATTCAAGCAAAACAAAACCTTATAACTGGGAAAAATAATCTTTTAAGCAATGGGTTAGTGATTTAAAATTGAAC
Source organism: Papaver californicum (assembly GCA_023531435.1). Lineage (NCBI taxonomy): Eukaryota > Viridiplantae > Streptophyta > Magnoliopsida > Ranunculales > Papaveraceae > Papaver > Papaver californicum. The sequence continues at coordinate 10,455,892 of JAJJMC010029784.1, forward strand.
ATAAAGTTACCAATATCACCAAGTTTGGCTGCAAGCCACTTTTCTAACAGTTGCGACTTCTTTTCGCAGTGACCTTTTGACAAATGATGCAAACTACTAGTATGAAATGGAAAACTTTGTAAAGCAAGTCCATAACAAAAGAAAGAAGACTAAAGAAAATGACTATCACCAGCTTCACTTCAAAGACAGAAAAATGTGGTTCAATTTGTTTAAGTTTGAAGATTAGTATTCCTTGTTGGCACTACTAATCTTAAGCCTAATCCTACACATAACCATCAACTTCAATTGCTATTGGTCGGTTAGTCTCATCCTAGACGGACCTGTCTGTTTTACTCTGATTATACCCTGTTTTTCGTAGCTGTCTGCTATGCAATCTGTATATTACCCATTTTTAATTCCGAACATCTCCAAGCTCATCAAAGGCACACAGAAAGGTAAACAATTACTATAGACAAAGAGAGGAGAGTAATCCATACAACACATACTCTTCACTGCAGACTGTTCCGTATTCAAAAAAAAAAAAAAAAACATAGAAAAGCTCGACTCAACAGAAAACAAGACCAAAAAAGGTTAAAGTAGCATTATGATTCATCAGAACTGAGGCCATATTTTTTAGTTTTCAACCATGTAGCACGTTTGGCACAATGTCATGAACGAGCTGATAGACACATTTTTTTGTCGAAATTGTGCTCGATTTTCTATTTTGATAGTGTTCGATTTTGTACTTATTATGGTTTTTTATGTCTTTGTAGGTATTTTTGAGAAATAAATAATTGCGAAAAAAAAGCGGCTCGAAAAATGATAAAGGCAACCGAAAAAATTACTAAAGGCACCCACCAGTTGGATAGGGGCACCTCCCTTTTGAATTTAAAAAAAAAAACAAAAATGGCGGGAAGGCTATATTTGCGTGAAAAAACTCATGAATGATTCTGAACCGAAGATTAAGGGATTTAAAACGTATTCTTTTTATCCCAAAGTGATTCAGCACTCAAAAGATAACATAACACGTCAAATATGAGTGATTCACGCGGAAAAAAATGGCTGGAAAATCATCACAGGAGTCGGAAACAGAGTCATTCTCTGTTTGGGATTTGCATGTAATTGGAGTTTGTTTTGGGTCAAATCTTTGGGTCCTTATCGGTTAATAAAGTCTATTAGGGTTAACTAATCCTATGAATACCAAAGAGAATCGAAGAAAAGGGAGGCGGAGACGGCCGAAAAAATTCCAGGAAGAAAACACTTCTGCTGCTGTAGGCAAGAACACGAAGAACATAAGGAGCCCAGAAACTGTCATTTTATTTGTCGCTGAAGCTATCGCTGAAGTTGTCGCCTATCAGTCATATTTCTGAAGCGTCTGGAGTCTGTCTTTTTTCTCTGTTTTCTTTTCTTTCTTCTGTAACGCAGAGAACAGTCTCTGTAACGCTTATAAGCGTATCTGTTCTCCTGTGTTACTATTATTTCATCATTGTAAACACTTTTGAGCTATGAAAACTTATTTTAAGAGTGTTTCCAACATGATGAGCTAATCACCATCACTGGGACGACGAAGGAAGCTATTTTTCCAATAATAAAGTGGTAATTCTTATTTTATTTATTATTTGCAATTCTTTTACTATTATTTGTTTTGAATTAAAATTGGAAAAATGGTTTTTATCAATTAGTTGTGTTTTCTTTTGATGAGTCATGCTGAGTTTTAGAGCTTTTGATGTCTCATGCTTTCGATTTACAACTATTATTTTGAAAACCTAACATTGGCAATATTTTGGATAAAATGAATATACAAGTTGTAATATTTTTATCACTTGAAAAATTGGCTAATGGTGGAATCCTTAGTCCCAGTTCTTCCCACAAATTTGAAATCAAATTTACTTTAATCTGTTTTATTTTTAGTTATTAAAAATTAGGTTTAAAAATCGAATCTTTACAAGTCTGAGTATCGAACCTTTTTACAACTACTAAAAAATTACATCAATTTTTGGCGCCGCCGATGCGGACTTGTTTTTAGATTTTTTTTTAGGTTAGTTTAATTAGATTTTTATTTTTACTTTGTTCTATTTTACGTTTCTTTGGGTATTTCTCTTTTTGCTACAGGTTTTGGATTTTGGATTAAAAGGAATTTGAGCCAAATAATTTTGTGATTAAAGATTTGGAGTTAAAGTTAAAGCTTAAAGAACGGAAAAGAAGACAAAGAATTTTATTTTTAATTAGATTTTAACTTTTTTAGATTTTATTTGTTTAAAAAATTGTATTAGGAAGTTTTTATTATTTTTGTAATTTTTCTTTTATTTTTTGGCACTTAGTGGAATTTATTTTGGGACTGTGGACATTATTATTATTATTTTTAAACCCTACGGGAGGGTAATCTGAATATAAATTGCAACAGGGAAGGGCGACAATTACGATATTGTCTCGTCCCCTTGGGTTCGTACACTGACACAGGAGAGCCCGAGTCGACTACAACCGATTTATCCCCCGTCTGGTACGGGAGGTAAGACTCTAACCACCCATGAATCTCCTGTCAGTGGGTTTTCTGTATTCCTTCGTAATGCACATATGTTGAGGACTTGAATACGGAATTTACTTTTCTAGTAAAGGGCATAAACTGGCCATATAAGATAAGGGTTCGGATTTCATCATCGTATCCTTTCTGCCCGACTTAGGAACACGTTACTTACGCGAACCTAATCCTAAAATTTGACTAGAAAGATACCTATAAGGTATCGAGCTTATTGGAAAATCATTTAAAAGGAATGTATTGGTTACTTTGTTAGCCTAACATAAAGTTCAGGAAGATTATTTTAAGTTGATTAGAGCCGCCTTATAACCCAAGGAAAAGTTTCCAAAGAGGCAGGGTTATCAAAGCTCCTTAGAGATTATCCTATTTTTATTCGACTTAATCTAATTCGGATCGTTCTAAGATATTTGCTAAAACTGTAATTAGTTGCCTTTTGGAAGAATAGAAGCTGGTCTAGAAACAATCTAAGTGGAGCCATCATGCTTTTTGTTTGCTAGATTCAGTAGGTTTGATTTGGTTGAGTCGGCCTTGTTTTTGTATGTTTAGAACCCCTTCCTGTTAGGATTTATTTTCTTAGATTTTTTGTAAACTTATTAGGAAATTTTTGTTAGAAAATGTCGAACTGGTATTACGATAGCCAACACAATGAATATCAGACTGAGTTTCAAAACGGGCATTACCCTTACTATGACCATAGTGTGGATAGTACTTGGGACCACTACCAACCTTCTGAAGGTTATGGTTCATACCATGGAGGTCCCAATTACTATTCGTACGCGCACCAATCATATGAACGGGAAAACTAGCAAAATTCGAGTTCTGTGAAGGATCCCCTCAAGAAGTTGCAAGCTAGTACTATGAAGCGGATGAGATATACTATTCCTTATAGTAATCCAAATACCTCTCTAGAAGAATCACCCCTAACGATATATGAGAAGTATTATAAACACAGACCGCTTAGTTTGGAACAAAGATTGTGAGTTCTGGAATGCCATATGTTATTTGATGATGATGATCAGTCTTGTAGTGACTCTCTGTTCCATACAAAATATGTAAATGACCTTGTGCATGATTGTGTAGATGATTTGCCTAATTCCATAGATGAATCTATCTCACAAGATCATTCACCCGACTTAGAGGTTGTTTCTCGACCCCTAGACTTCCAAAAGTTATCTAATTCTGGGTTAGAATTGTGTGCTTCTCAAGTTTTGTTGGATCACTTTGCATCCAAATACCCAGAGGACTTTCATGTTCCTGCATTTTGGAGGAACGAGTTTGTCCTGAGACTAGTGATTTAGAGTCTAACGATTCGAAGACAATAGTGTCTGACGAAGATGATAGACTCATAGAGAATTTTAATGTGATAGAGGACGATTTTATCCAGGTTGATAGAATAGTTTCCCCAGTGGACTTTTTTGTCCTAGACACCCAACCTTTTCAGGTCCCAGAGGCTCAAATTCCAGTGACCTTAGGTCGTCCCTTTTCAGTTACATATAATGTCGTCATCAATTATGGAAATTGAATAATTAATTTTTATTTTGGTAACATGACTATTGAACTGAATCTATTTAGTATGAGTAGACAACCTTCTTGTGAGATCTATGATTTAGAAGAAGCGAATGTACCTAGTACTTCAGTTCAGAAATCTTTACCAAACACTTTGTTAGAAGATCCATTAGAGAAATGCCTAGCCCACTTTAGATTTGACGTTGATGATGATAGTGTGATTAATGAGGTGAATGCTTTGTTAGATTCGACACTTTTGATGGACACTTATAATATATGGAAAACTAATTATCTACTTCTACCAGTTTACAAGTCAACCTTATTTTCTTCTATAGAGGAAGCTAAATGTAGTTCTGACCTTAAGGACTCTACAATCCAACCAATAGTTTTTAGTCCATCTGAGAGAAGTGTCCACCCTAAGTTTGGGGGTACCGATGATTCTTGTGATTTTCAAGTATCCCTACTTAAAGTCCCTAACTTGGGACTTGACATTTGCACCTCTACCATATTAAAAGATCATCTTCAAACCAGATTCCCTGAGCCTGTTGATGTTTAGAAAGAAGCTCAGTTGTTAGAAACCCATCCTCTGGTCGATGTGGTTTACCTAGGCGATAATACCAAGATTGACTTTGTTTTCTCACCAAAATATTTTCTTCCATATGTGGGAACGTTAGAATTTCAAATGTGTTAGTTATTAAGTTTTGAGACTAAACCTAATTACTTTAGGAAATTAGAATCGACACATTTGCTTAAGAATGACCACCTTCATAGTAGTCAATTGTGTGAGTCAAATATGATTGACTTTGAGGATCCATAATTATTCAGGTTATTATTATGTGCTTCTAAGTTTTTAGTTGAGTTATTCCAGACTTTACAACCTGATTCTTTTGATCCTTCCTATGAGGAAATCCAGCCTATGAAAATATTTTATCTAGACCCTTTTATAGAGCCTGAACCTGAACCACAACTAGAAGTAGTTGTCTTAAACAAAAACTAGATAAGGGTGTGCTCGGTTTGTTCAGTTTCTTGGCCTGTTGTAGTTTTCTCTTATTTCTGATAGCACTATTTGATTCAGATGACCCAAAGTTGTTCCGACTATTGCTATATGATTTTATTAGGTGACTAATTCTTTCTTAGTCTGGCTGAAGACTTTAAGCTTAGCACTTCTTGGGAGGTAACCCATGCTCATACGACACGGTGATATATTTTCTTAACTCCTTTCCTTCGATTGGTAACAGTATTCTCCTTGTTCATGCTTTTAATCATTCATCTTTAGAAACATTCAGGACACTGTTTGATTTAAGTTTGGGGGTAAGGAAGAAACTTTTAACGAAATATGAAACTCCAAAGTCTAGAAACTTGTGAACAATTCAGGATGACACTAACCATTCTAGGTAGATGGAAACTTAGCTTTTTTTCTATAGGAATTTGTCTGCCCAGTTAAGTGGTATATTCATAAAAGGACAGAGTTCAGGTGTTAGAAATAACATGATTGTTATCACTATATCTCGTAGTCTATCTCAACCATATCACCTTCTGTTTTTATTTTTGCAATTTTTGTGTTTCTCTAAGTGATTTGGTGGGTCACCAATATTGAATTGTTATCACCGCTAGGATGAAGTAGAGTTTTTGAGATTATTTAATTCTTATTTTAAAAAAATCAAAAAAAAAAATCAAATTTTTTTTCGAGTATTGACACTTTAATAGCAATATGTGTGTGTTTTCCCTGTCTTCGTCGGCTAAGCAAGCGTGGAACGCAGGATCCGTGGGAACTATCATGTAAGACGCTGATAAGGACCATGCGCTTGGATTCAATTTGATCCAATCATGTTGTCAGTATATTTATAATTGTTTTATTTTCAATAAATAGGTAGCTGGGACCATTGTATATACCAGTTGAATTGATATTAATATTACGATTAAGACCATGTATCTCAATCCATTAGGATTCATCCTGGTACTGACCTTCAGACAGATATGGGAAACACCGTTCACCTTAGTCAACACGCGCAACCATCAATGTGGCTGAAATAATGAGTCCCAAAGATCTATAATCATATTGACGGTTAGACCTAGCATTTTTGTGTTCGATTCGGCCCAAAAGAAAGCTTGAATTTTAACGCTTCTAATTATACTTTCCAATCTTTTCCTTTTGTTTGCGAATACTCTTGCATTGCGCTCCCTCCAAATACTCCACCAAATAGCAACCGGGATGTTGCTCCAAATTCGACTAAGACGATCGTCACCCCAATTGAGTTTCCAAGAATTTACGTTTATAGATATATTGGAGTTATAACTCCAATTACTTCTCGACCCTTCACTAAAGTAATCCCAAATCCTTCGGATCCTCCAACAATCATAGAAGAGATGCTCACTTGTCTCGTCATTTTCGCCACAAAAGCAACAAAGGCTAGAGACCTCCATGCCCCTTCTTATAAGCTTGTCTTTTGTCATTACCCTATCATGAGCAAGAAGCCAAAGAAAAAAAATGATTTTGCACAGGTAATTACGGCTCCACATAACATCTATAGTGAAAGTTGGCATCGCTTATTCCTCTCCGATCTTCATGCCATCTTTAACCGTATATTGACCATTGATATTTCCGTCCCAAACACGTCTATCCGAAACACCTTCTTGAAAAGAGAACGAAGATAGAATAATTAAAATGCTTGAAACTTCATTTGAGATGGTTTGAGAATACCTTTGTCTAGCCATAAATTTCTAACTTATCTAGCCATAAATTTCCACCTTCTTATAAGCTTCAGTATATTGTGTATTAACAATAAATAATAAATGTTATACATACCAGCGCAGTCGAAGAACGAAGAACGAAGTGACGTTTAGTTAGTTCATATAACATGATTTCATATCTTAACACAATGATTTTGGGTAAAATGAAAACAATAATAATAAAAAGAAAAGAGACACAGCTGTTCCTTTTTACACTTGCCAAACAGCTGAACATTTTTTAACTCTACAGTTTGAAGGGAAACAAGAAAAGCTATTTGCATGTATGAGGTATTTTCACTGTTTCTGAATCTGAATTGTTGTTATCTGGAACTAGTAGTAGTTGCCGTTGTAGTAAATAGTTGGCTTCCAAGGGTAAAGATTGGGGTTCCTTCGCCCATGATGGTAGTCAAGCTCCTTTCTTTCTCTAGGATTCTATCTAGCTCGGTAACAACATGGTTCATGGTTGGCCGTCTCTGACTAGATGTATCCACGCACTGTGCTGTCAACTGTATAAATTCTTTCATCACTTCAGCTGTATAACTGCTGCCCAGTTTGTGATCTATGATTGTTGATAAATGACTCCAGTCCTGATAATTTTGCACCTTCACGTTGTTAACAACAACAAGAGACGAAGACAAGGTTTTATACAATTTTCTCTAAAACTTGACATGGTTGTTGAATCCAGAGGAGATTTCAAGGGCTATGGTAAGTGAAAATGGGATCATCCATACTAAAAGCAAAGCGAAAACTACTCCAGAGTTGAGGTTGAATCAGAAACCCAGGAGTTTAGATTGGTATGAGTCATATGACTCCTGTCAGGGTTAGAGGTGGATTTCCTAGGGAGAATATTTCCTTCTAGTCATCTATAAAATCCATTGGGCATATATTTAACTACTAAATAGAGAATGCTCATGGAGCACAAGTAGTACCAGGGTACACATGACAGTGTACTTTCCTGAGATTTCATCGATAAGATCCTTACTCAAGCCAGCACCAATACCTAGGATGTTTGGTAGACATCTTGTTTGACAACAGCTGATAAAATGGTCAGTGACAGATTCACTCCCATGATAACCAAGGTAAATAGGAGTAAAAACGTACGTCTCTGACGGAAGCAGGCATGACCAGATTTATCTACGGAGATATATAAAAACAAGTACCCATTCAACTAGGCTCTGATCAGATTCTGAAGACTGCATAGCTTCCCTCCCGCTTACCAACTCCAGCAAGAATACTCCAAAACTGTATACATCACTTCTCTCGGAAAATCTTTTGAACTCTCTCACCCTACACATGTATGTAAGAAGCACATAAGCAGCAAGTAAAAATGTACAGTGAAACTGTTACTGAATTTCACCTGCACAAAAATAAGAGGTATAGATACTAATCATATTCATTATTGAAAGGATGCCTAAGTACTATTTACTGTTCTTCTCTACATTTTTGATATCAGCAGGAATCATTTCTTTATAGTTAGTGAATAAATAATATCATTATATATGTTGCAAAAGAAAGAACTCCCAACTACCAAGTTTGCATTCAACAAAAATCTAATTTGTAAAAAAGGATTATGAGAGATAGAGAATAAGAGACTTACTCTGGAGCAAGGAATATATGATCAGCCATCACTTGAGAGGATGTTCCTGCCATGTCAACTTTACCGAGTAAATTGTGAATTCCCGCATCTGCAACTTTAGCGATGAAATTTTCATCCACAAGGACATTCGCTGTTTTGAAATTTTGATGTACCAAAGGAGGACTCATAGTATGCAGGTGGGCTAAACCTGCATGGAAATTAGAAGGAAAGACGTTATCCAGAGAGTACTGCTTCAAGATTCTAGTCCATAAAGAGGAAATTCTAGACTAACATAATGTCTTAGAGGCAGCGTACAATAGAAAGGGCGAACAAAGAGCCTTCTAGTACTTTTCTTACTAAAATAAACAAAACCAATACCAGGAAAGCCATCAATGCTCACTGATTTTGCAGAGGATCACCTTTAGCTGCTCCAAGAGCTATTGGAAGCCTATGCTTGAATTCTAGCTTCTCTTCAGGAACCTCAGATTCCCCTACAAGAAATATGAAAGTAAACTCACTTAGCATGGCTGCTGAGAAGAGATTTGACGAAGCGGGAAAATAATTGTAGGAAAATCAAGTGAAAACCTATCTACGTAAGTACGGAAGTATAGGACAACAAATTGAGGAATAACTAAAGAAATGTAAATAGAGGGCCAATTACCATTTATGTGACTAGAAACACTTCCATTGGGTATGTACTCATAGACAAGCATTTGCTGATTATTTTCCTGGCAATATCCCAAAAGACTGACGAGGTTTCGATGCTGAATAGATGAAAGATAACGAACCTGATAGAAAATCTCAGTTATTTAATGTGTAAAGATGAATTCAATATGACAGATAACAGGAGAAAATCATCTCAAGATTCCCCATTGAACATTTATGTTTATCCAGGAACCCAAACAAGACATCTTTCTTAATTCTGCAAATGATTCTTCTCTCAAAATTAACTGCGGTCTTAATCGAAGTTGTTCATACCTCTACAACGAATTCCTGACTAGGTGCACCTGGCCGTTTTTTAATAGCCACAATCATCCCATCTTGAAGCAAACCCTTATATACATCACCAAATTTTCCATTACCCATCAAATTTATATCACTAAAATTCTTGGTTGCCACAGCCAATTCTTCCAGCGCGAAACGCTTTGCTTCAGATTGCAGATTTATGCCACCCCGTAAAGACAACTCAGTGCCAACATTTCTTCCCACTACAAATCATAAGAAAACTTGAGTATCGAAAATGTACTTCCCTCACTCTATAAACTATAATTGTAATGTAAAATGCAGTACCTTGAACAGATGGATCAGAAGACCCCGACTCAGAAGTTCTTGAGATACTCTTGTTACGAAATAGGCAGAACCACAAAAAGATTATAATCCCTACCAATGCCACGGCTCCTGCAGCACCTCCCAGTATTGCTGCAAGAGTCTTTGACATTTGGTTGGGAACCCACCTGAGCTATGAAGAACACTATTCTCACCGTATATATGCCTAAACATCTAACCTGAAATATAATGAATGTAAACCCATTTAAGCGTTTGAAATAGAAAACTTGTGCTCAATAAAATGAAATATAATCAAGCAGCCATGATAATCACAGCAATAATAACCGGAAGAAAAATGAAGAAGATGAAATTCACCTACATTCCATTCTCTGTGAACTTTCTCCTTGGTTTCAACCAATATAAACCTCCAATTAAGAATTGGAGAAATACCCAGGTCAAGAAAACTAGTTTGTTAATAACACCCAACTTGAATTACTAAGTAATAAATCGTAAGATATTACCCCCCTCCTCCTCCTCCTCATCATCATAATCATTATCTTAATAGTCTTAACTGACAACAATGCCGACAGATAATGACCTTTAGCCGACAGAGAAAGATCTTAACATCTTACCAAACAATCATCAAATGGAGAGGGAGGGAGGGTATAAAACTAAATACTAAGCAAGCAAAACCCACCACAGTACAACTCTATCTATCCTGTTCCAAAAGATGAAGTAGAATAAGGATAACAAGCGGGTTTTTAGTTTCTTGTTGTTCTTGGTCTTGTTGTTGGTGTTGGTGTTGGTGTTGTACTGTGGTTTGGCTGTAACGCATATAAATGTGGTTGTTGTTTGTTCTTGTTGTCCGGTAATGGTTCAACTTGGAGAGGATCCTGTTTTTTTTTCTTTCTTTTTTTCTTTCCTTTTTTTCTGTTGGGGAGTTTACAACTCCTCTTAGGACATGGCATCTTAGGCTGTAATATTAGTGGCAGTAGTAAGACTATTTATAAACTAGGAATTACTATATAATCCTAGATTTAAGATTTATTTATCTTTTAATCCATCCATTAAACCATGTTTAATTTTTGGTCCAAAAACATTGTTTTTTGACCGATTTTTTTAGTCGCTGGTCCATCCCACGTATGAGCATCTAATATATTTTTTTTAATTTCCGTTGTACCCTTCTGCAACTAACGTATTAAAGGAGAAGAAGATAACGATTTAGGTTTTTAATTTCAGATCTGTTTTTTTTTCTCTCTGTTTCTGCTAGTGCTCTGTAATTTAGGTTTTCAATTTTAGATCTGTAAGAAGGAGAAGAAGATGATTTTGGTAAAGAAGAAGAAGAAGAAGAAGAAGAAGAAGAAGAGGGAGGAGATACAAATTCATAAATTTTTGGGTTTTGTTTAAATTTTTTAATCTTCTTCATCTTGATTTGATATTCAATGATGGAAGATAAAGGTTGTATATTCAAACGATATGATACAGTCGATTAAAGTGATGACTACTTCTATTTTCTGTTTCGGGTTAGTGTTATTTTATTTTTTTTATGATTAAAGGTTGGTTATTTCAACATGCATTGTGGGATTATACTCTTTTTCCTTCAGTACATATTTTCTTGAGTACATATCAATATATACAGTTGGATCAATATGTACTGTTGGATCATCTACTCTATTTCCTTCAATACATTTTTTCTTCAGTACATATCAATATATACAGTTGGATCAATATGTACTGTTGGATCATCTACTTTATTTCCTTTAGTACATATTTTCCTTCAATATATACCAATATGTACTGTTGGATCAATATGTACTCTGGGATCATACACATTTTCCTTTAATACCTATTTTCCTTCAGTACATACCAACATGTACTGTGGGATCATAAACTTTTTCTATCTATCAGTACATATTTTCTATCACTATGTAATGAAGAAAAATATGTATCGTGGGATCATACACTTTTCCCTTCAGACATATTGATATGATTTGAAGGATAAATATGTACTAAACGATCAATATGTACTGTTCTTGGCGACTAATAAAGATCTTCTTCTTATTTGTTGATGATTTGTTTGAATCTTCGGTTTTGATTTTTGATTTTTCATTTTGAACCTTTGATTTTGATTTTCGATTTTGAATTTTCGGTTTTGATTTTGATTTCTGAAAAAGGATATTGGATCTTTGGTTTTGATTTTCGATTTTAAATCTTCGGTTTTGATTTTGGTTTGAGAAGAATAATATTAAATCTTCAGTTCGTTTTGATTTTTGATTTGGTTTTAATGCCCGAGATTTCAGTTTCAGTAACACCCTAGATTTCATTTTAATGTTGTTTTTGATTTCACACGGTTGATTTTGATGGGTAGGTAAGTAATTTACTTTTTTTAAAACTTTTTTGGACCTCCGGATAAACTACATTTCCCGTTGGACCCTAGATTAAATGGGTCATGGGTCTTTGGACCATTCAACAAATCTCCCATTTATAAATACCTTTTTTATCTAACTATTATTATTGGATATCCATGCATTAACACAAAAAGTAAAGTCTATACAAATCCTTATAATAAAACTGCATTTCATCCTTCCTATTATCAAAGCCATAGTATTCTTGTTGAACGAGTTTCACTAATTTTCAATTATTAGAGGGGCAAAGCAATTTAACTATTTAAATTGAGGGGGTAATATAAAATTCACTATTTTTTTCTTTTATTCTTCGTCTCAATGTATTATATGCTAAGCGAGCCAAGTTAGCTAAGAGAGATGAGAGTTGGACAATTTTAATATAAGTTCTCTGAATCATCGTAATATGTACTCCCTTCGTTGTAAAATTTCCATCTACTATATAATTTTCGGTTGTTTCAAAATTTTATCCGACTTCTATTTATAGTTATATTTTTTCAATAAACTTTCAAATATACCTGTATTATTATTTTTATTATAAATTCATCTTTTATGGGAACTAATTTAAAATCATAAAGAATATCTGCTTAAATAAGAAACAAATATAATTGATATCTCTCTTTTTCGTTTTCATTCCATTTATTCTTTCTCTTCATTTCCTATTTAAAATAGAGCTAGGCAATTTTAAGTAATTTTAAGCAATCTTTTTAGTATTCTTTATTTTATAAAATAAGATACGGTAAAAAATAAATAAAAGGGTAATATAGAAAACCTTTTTATCTCTTTAATATGTTGACTTAATCAACACGGACTAAAATTTTGAAACGGATAGAGTATTTTTTTTAATTCTATTAATAAATTATTATTATGTGATCGAAAGAGAAAATTGATTAGATAGAGGAATATACTAAAACTCTACCAAAAGCAGAGAAAACAAAGAAAGAAAATTACAAAAAGATAGAATCCTGGTTTTGAACTGAACTAGTAAAAGTCAAAGCCTTAGCATCTGAACTATATTTCCTGCAGCCGAGCCCAAGCTAAAGTCAAAACCTTAGCATCTGAACCTAAATCACTATCAGTCCTAAAACTATGCTTATCTTCAAAAATACGATAATTCTTTTCCATGTAAAGTGTCTGATAAGTGCATAATTTATACATTTTAAGTATCATTTCCTTATTCTTATTTGCTAGATTTTGTGTGAATTACCATGTTTTATTATTACTTTTCTAGTTTGTGCGTTTTATTAGGTTACGTCTCTGAAACAATCGAAATGGAGCTTTACAAGAGAAGAATTTCCAAAGACCCAGTAGAGCTCAATCCATTCCAGTATTTCTACCCTCCATCTTGTAGATAATTTGATTACGAATCCAACGGAGAAAGAACGAGGTCATTCTGACTTCGTATAAGAAAGTTATGAGCGAAACGAATACTGAGGGCAAAAAGGTCATTTCAAGAGAGACTGTTATGGACAACCTGGCACACGTTAAGGAACAACTTGAATTCAAATATTGATAGAGCACCAGCCATTCCGTTCAGGGCTGCCTAAGTTTGAATAGTGTTTAGGCACCAGCATCATTGATCGGGGCCACCCTTCTCTTCTTCGTGAATCCAAAACAGAGATTGCTAGGGCCGTATTTATGTGATTGATCGTGATGTTCGGTGATGGAGGAAATGATGCTGACATTATTAGTGATTGATAATTGAACTCGAGTGAGGCAGTATCGATGGAGATAGCTCTTATGAGCTTGATTCTGAGGATGATTCCTACATGGAAGATGGCAGCAATGATGTGGTGCAACTTAGTGTGGCGATGTGGTGTTGATGGAAATATGGGAGTTGTTGGTTTTGGTCGAAAAAATGGAAGTTTGGTTACTGTTAGGTTTGCTTCCATGGTGAGTTGACGTCGAGAATGGTGGTGATGTTCAAGGTTGTCAATGATTTCGGTGATGCTGCTGCCACCATTTAGAGAGTAGAAGAAGGCAGCGAGATACAGAGAGGATGGAGTTAGCTGTGATGGCTCGATCCTATGTGAATGATTGTAGGTGAAATTCTTGGAGATGGTTGGTATCGACAGAAATATGAAACTGGTTGCTGTCTGTGGTGAGAAGAAACTTTGTGTGATCGATGGAGGTGCAGCTAAGATGTGATTCTTGATGATAGATTGATGGTGATTAATCGAGTAGCTTCCATTAAAATACGAGATTGGCAGTGATGAGAAAAGTTGCTGGAGGCTGTTGACGTGAAGATGAAGATTGAGCTCGGATACAGTGAGGTTGATGATGGGTGTGATGTGAGGTTGTTGCTCGTGATGGATGGTGGCAGATGATTGAGAGCTCAAGCTGTTGTTGGATGGTGGTCGATGATGAGTAGCTATTGGTAAGACTTGAGAGAGAAGTCAGGGAGAAGTTTGAGTGGGATACGGATTCGGTGGAGATGATGGTGAATGAATTGGTGTTGGCTTAGGTGGTCAGGTTGAAAGAAACGTGTTATTGAAGAAAAAGAAAAGATGAGAACTTGGCAAACACGTTTTTGAGTTGTACTCGGAAAGGGATTTTTGTTGGCTATATATACCCTTATGCAGCTGTAGAGGAAAAATACCTCTCACGCCTGATACAATATACTACACACAGAGGAGATACAGTGAACGTGCCCAGACAATATACTAAGATACCTACGGACAGAGACATACTTCCGGACACATCCAGAGAAGCTCACGGACAGAAGCAGAGCTTCACGAACAGGGATCAAGGGTTAGTTTGTTTTCTTTTCTTAATTAATTTTTATGGCTTTTGAGAAAGACATATTGGGCTAAATCCTTTGTTAGGGAGAAAGGATGAACTTGTAGAGATGGTTTTATTTGTGTTTCAAAACTAGAGTTTTCAATTATATGAACTAAATATCATTAATTTGTCTCTCTCTCAACGTTTTACCGTCTCGATGATTTTTCATGTTCTATGCCACGTATAGTTCATTGTTTGATTAGTAGAAGGACTCGTTGAAACCTTGTATTAAATTCGTTTTATGAATAATCTTTGACTTTTTATGCCCCGTATACTTAGTACTTTCGAGATTCTACCTTACGTTAAGGACAAACAATTCTTTTCGAAAATTCTTTCTTTAGTGCTTAATTAAAAATCTACCGTGTATTAGTAGAATTGAGACCCTATGTGACGAACGCAATTAAACCCTAATCTACAACGGATTCCCGGAACCTTAACATTTTTCTCTTACTGTTTTCAAACTTTATTAAATAGTTTTAATTAATTTAATTCTTTATAAAAAACCTAAAAAAAAATATTTTTTAATCCAAACTCCTCGCGGGAACGAACCGTATTTGCTCTTGTCTACATCTTTCGACACTGTGCGCTTGCGGTAAAACAAAGTCGGTTTTCCGACGCATCAGTGTCCAAATCACTGCTGCAAGAATAAGCTCCCAAACAATTTTAGTAGAACTAGTCCAATGAGATGAACTTAGAAGAGAGCTAAATCCTTCAAAGAATTTTGGAAGACCCAAGCCCACATGTTCGTAGGCATTAGCAAATACTAGGCTTTGTAAGAAACTGATATGTTCTACATGTGAGGGGCTCAGCCCGCTAACGAGTCTTGCCTTCTAAGCAATGAAAACAATACGTCATCAAAACCTTTCTGACTCGGCCTGGCTTCAGGTGCCTTCCATAGTCAACAAGGTTGAAACTTCCAGGAAAAACTTCGAATTGGGAAGGAAATCTTCCTGATGAACTGTGACCGTACCCCAAACCGACACAGGTGAACAAGTAGAGTATACTAGGGCGTTTGAGAAAACCATGTCGAAGGAACTTGGAAAAATGGCCCCATAACTTCGGGAGAAGGGGTGCTCTCCTATGAATTAGGAAAGCGGTACATACCAGGGGGGTAGCGGCTGTTTATTAAAAACACAGGACTCTGCTAAGTGGTAACACAATGTATAGAGTATGACACCTGCCCGGTGCTGGAAGGTTGGAAGGAGAAGTGTGATTAGCTTTGAATGGAAGCCCTAGTAAACAGCGTCATTAACTCTAATTGTCCTAAGGTAGCGAAATTCCTTATCGCATAAGTAGCGACCTGCACGAATGGTGTAACGACTGCCTCGCTGTCTCTGACATGGACTCGGTGAAATTGAATTCTCGTTGAAGATGCAGAGTACCAACGGCTAGACGGTAAGACCCCGTGCACCTTGACTATAGCTTCGCAGTGAGAACCTTGATCGAATGTGTAGAATAGGTGGGAGGTTTAACCAATCCTGAAAGACCACTCTTTCGTCTAAGGGTGCCTAACCGCCGCACCGAGAATTCGGAGATGAGCGGCACACTGTGAGGTGGGTAGTTTATCTGGGTCGGATACCTACTAAAGAGTAATGGAGGTGTGTGAAGGTAGGCTCAAGTTTTTATTCTGCTCGTGAGGTAATTGTATAAGCCTGCCTGACTGTGAGACCTACTAGTCGAATAGTGGCGAAATTTGGTCATAGTGATCCGGGAGTCCCGTGTGGAAGGGCTTTCGCTCAACGGATCAAAGGTATACCGGGGATAACAGGATGATGACTCCCAAGAGCTCTTATCGACGAAGTAGTTTGGTACCTCGATGTCGACTCATCACATCCTGAGGTTGAAGAAGGTCCCAAGGGTTCGGTTGTTCGCCGATTCAAGTGGTACGTGTGTTGGGTTTAGAACATCGTGAGACAGTTCGGTTCCTATCTACCGTTGATGTTAAAGGGAGAACTGAGAGGAGCCACCCTAGTACGAGAGGACTGGGTTGGGCCAACCTATGGTGTATCGGTTGTTATGTCAATAGCATCGCCGGGAAGCTAAGTTAGTATGGAAGAACTGCAGCTTACGAGAAATCCTTCTCAGTACAAGTTCTCGTATAAGGTTTCAGAATAGGACTTCGGTAGGCGAGAGGTGTAAGCATCGCGAGGTGTTCAACCATCTCATACTAAAAAAAGAGAAGAAATGCAAGTCAAGAAAGTAATGGCTTGTAAATGCAGGGTGTAAGACTCACTCTAAAAAAATACATGGTAAAAAAAATCACAGTACCATGGAATTAAATCCACTAGACTCCTACTCAACCGGGCCTTCCTTCCCTTCCCTTTAATAAGAGGTAGAGTTAGTGCCTACATTCAAATGGAAAAACCACTTTCCTTGGCCTAGTTTCCTAAGACGTCTTTCTTCCCTTTTCGATGGTCGATGGCGACACAAGACAAAATTACTTTCTCATGACAAAGAAATCTAATGGATGGCCTCTGGTTCTGTCAGTTCGAGCCATATCAAGATAATAAGATGTTATTATATTCATATGGTTGGACTCGAAGGGATCATCTCACAGACGAGGAAGCTTTGGAGCCTACCTAGGATCAGGGGCGTCTGGTAGTAGACTTGGTAGTAAACTTTAAAAAGGCATCTCAAAGCTCAAAAGTGAGGAAAGAGAATTTAGGGTTTCACTCCCTTCTTTTCTTTCTGGAAGAAGCTTAAGTTTAGACGAGGAAGCGGCCCAAAGTGCAACCAATTATCTCTATTTATTCTATCTATCGCAAAGTTCAACTGCAGGTAAGTAGGACAATAAGATCTGACCGAGCCAAAGGCTCATTAAAAGAGGTTCGATCCAGAGGATTTCCGATTGCGTGTTGGTTGATGTGAAAGATGGGAGAAGACTTTGAGTTCGTCACCGTCAGCAAGAAGAGTATAAAGAACTTGAATAAGTCTAGCCTCAAAAAAAAAGGGGATTGGGATAGACGTTGGGAAGGGAAGAGACTTTTCGGGGCTTCAATGAGTACTATCTTTATTCTTAGACTTCTCGAACTCAAGAAAAAAGGGAATTTCTCTGCTCTCTAAGAATATGGTCCTAAGCCACCTAGAATGACTTGAATAAAGAAATCCTTTAAAAAACGAGGAATGAATTGAGATAGACGATTGAAGGAATGACGCCAGCTAAAAAACTTAGGAGAGAGGGAATTGAAAGAAGGCTCAGAAAGTCAGGAAAGTCCTTTGAATTTCTTACCTTTATGGTTCAAATTAGACTTTCATACTGGCCAGGTCGGCTCAAATGGTCTAGAGGAATTCTTTCAGTTGATCAATGAAATGAAAGGCAGGGCTCGGGAATTAGAGAAGGAGTGTTGCCTCATTCACTGCTAGATAAAGAAGCAAAATGGGGAACCTTCTCATGAAAGCACCACTGGAAGTTTAAATTCCTTAGCTTTCCTTTCCTTGTGTCTAAGGAAGGGTCAAGCTGGTTTTTTTCAATAAGAGTGACTATGAGTCCTGGGAGGAAGATGCTTTCGAATGCATTTAGGTATGCCAGGTCATATGAATGGGATCGACGAGGGAAAAAAGATTAGGAAAGTCCAGTGACAATAGTTACTTGACTGCTTCTGGTCGTTTCGATAAGTACTACTGGATGCCTAAGGCTGTAATGGTAGGATCTATTATTTTCCTTATTTAGGATCAGAGGAAGTGAACCGAATAGAGGAAGACGAGGAGGGAATCCATTCGAGGTCGGTTTCTTAGGAAGAAGAAAGATCTAGGGACATAACCTTCCATTCAAGTGATGGTTGTATCGGTCAGCTGCATAGTAAGCTTAGGAGCTGTATGGGTTGGAGTTCCAAGGGGAAATTCTTCAGTTCGATAAAAACTAAAGAGTTAAACCAGTACAGTACTTGACAGATATATAAAGGCATCTATATTACTGGATCCATTTTATTCCGGCCTTGACAGCTCTATAGAGACGGGTGCAGTACTTGGCAGAAAGAAGAAGTTATTTCCGGGTGTGAAATTAGACCCATAAGTTAAACAAGCTATGGTAGGCCAAGCGGCCATGGTAGAAAGGGTTAAGTCACTTAGCAAAGGTAGCACAGTAGCACAGGCAGGGCAGTTGGCAAGTAAGCAAGGGAACTGTCCCATTGACTCTAGGAAAAACATAAGCAAGAAAGACAACTCTGATCACTAAAGAATGAAAGAAAAAAAGATTCACAGTTATTCACCCGCGGGTAAAATGACTCGATAGGGTCAACAAAAAAGAAGATCCAGATGATCATTTCAAGTTCCTAGTACCAATTCTCTTTCTCCATAACTTACATTAGATCCCAGTACCTTTTCCCGTGGGATACCTTGATAACATAACGGCCAGTAGATTCTATTACTAAGCTTCCATCCCAAAAAGGCCAATAGAAAGATACCCTTATCCTAAGCTACCATTCAGGGGTACAGAATCTCGTCGATCCTACCAATCTATTCTTATAATGTCCCAGTTCTTACTCATGCCAAGGCTCCTAAATCTTCTTCGACAACAAGAAAGACCAGGGTCGTTAACGACTCTATTGCGAATGGGTGCACTCCTACCCTTGGAATCTGACTTAGCTCTTCTTCTGTGCCCACCCATCCATAGAAGACAACTCCTGCAAGTCGCCAATAAAGATGCCATTATGAGCTACTTTAGGCCTGAAGTGTGTAAAAATACGATCTTGAGTTTCAAAGTCAATTCCACATAACATACAATAGTTATATAACCTTATTCCTTTATGTTCAAGCATATCCAAAGAATTGAGTCTCTCATGCACATCATACCACACGAGGAAGTTTATTTTTGGAGGAATATCAGGTCTCCAAATGAATAATTAGGAAAGTTGTCACCACCTTCTTCTACAACCATATTAACATAAATGGATTTGACAGTAAAGGTCTCAGAATTGTTTAGTTTCCATATTCTTGTATTTGACATGGAATCAAGAAAAGGTGGAGTGAAGCCAATAAGCAAGCAAAGTTCGGCTAATTGATTACCCTCATGAGCAGTTATAATTCTTCTGAAATCAAAGCATCAACTACTCTCACTATCAGAAACATGATCTGTCACCTTGTTAAACTTACAGTTGTTAAACTTGATATTTTATTCTTTTTGTTAAGCTCAGTATTCAATCTTATGTATGCTTAAGTTGTTGATGTACATATCTTTATTTGATGTAGTTTACCTATAAATCTTTGTGTCACACTTCATATCTTTGATTGTTAATTAATGGTTGGTTCCTAATGAAGATTCAATTCTCTTATGTCTTCTCAGTATTTTCCTCGGATCCATCCATGCTGACGGCATACTGTTCTTACAAGGAACTTGATAGTTTTCTACCTGAAATTAGCGTTGGAAATGGTTCACTCGATGTTGCGTTCTGCAACTAGTCTGCGAGATTGATTGTTGCTTTTAAAAGGGTTATTTTTGGTAAGATACTGCGAAGTTTTTTTTTTTTTTCCGTAATTTTTATGTATGCATTTTGGTTTGTTTTTTTTTTGGTGATTTGAGACATGATATTTGCATTGATATGCTAAGAGTTAGATACCCCTGTGGTTTAGATTATATAACAAGTACTTAGTCATTGGCCTCCCACCCTTGAGTGCTTTAGGGGAACATGTAACTAGAGCTTGCAAACTCTGGTGTTATGATGCGGTATATGAGCTCCATGGATAACCTTAAGAATCTTAATGAATCTTCTAAGGGTAAGGCGCTCTCATTACTGTTGTTTCCATTGACCATTGGTATATGAGCTTAGAAGACTTCGGGATTTCTCAAGATAGATTTTAATCCTTTGAACACATTTTCTTATCTTTCTCATATTGTCACCTCTCCTTCTCATAATTCATATGCCAACAAACAACAAGAAAAATTACTTGGGTGAAATGTCAACTGGTAGACTCACTCAAACCCTAAGTTGGCGGTATTATTGTCCTTCCAGGAATCAAGTGAGAACATCCAAGTGGAAGCGTCCCATATTTTTAAAGTATGGTGGTTATATATACATTTAAATTAGTATAGAGCAAATTAGTATCTGAATCGTAAATTTTGGTACCTCTTTGAGTTTGGGTTCTAAGTTTGTCCATTTTAGCGTTTGGATCGTTGATAACTCGGTATTATGGTCAAACAGTTAGCGCATGTTACCATCCGTTATCCTCCATTAGTCAAATAATTTACACAATTGTCATTCCCAAATTCTGTTTAACATTTTGAGTTTAACGGTCTAGATCGAAGCACTTGAACGGTTAGAGATATAAACAGGCGTCCCCAAACTTCTCAGTTAGCAGCGGCCAAACTTAATTAAGTTAAGTGTGCCCTGATTTGTTTCTTCTCCGATACCACCGGCAACCACAGTTAACTATTTTGTTTACAGTAAGGGAGGATTTGGGTCAATTGACAATCCCGATTATATTTTTTTCATTGACATACTTACCAAGAGTGAAAAGAGAAGTGATTCTAAATTGGTGACTAATTAAGTGTTCCTGTATACTATAAAGAATTTTAAGAGTATTCAAAGTGATATTAGGGCCTAGAACACAGCAAAAAGATAAACATGAAGAGAGAAATTTGATACGAAGGAATTGATTCCTATAGGACTAGAACAACTATAAATCAAAACCGCATCTAAGCTCAAAACCATTAACATTACCCAATTTTTTAGGGTTTTCAAATTGAAAATCAATGTTGTCACCATTATCGTTTTCTTTAGATCTATCAAGTTCATACATGTTTGTAATTATTAAAATGTGTTCATACATCGATTGGGTTTTGATTGACGAAACTGGGGTTTAATTGAGTTGTTTCGTATTGGGGTTTAAATGTGGAGACTGTGATTCTGTGAAGGAAGAGATGGAAAAGGTCTTGCAAGAATAAAAATTAATGCCTAGTCTGCATAACTCTGGTTGTGAGAGATTGGACGAGGAGCGAGAGGAAGAACAGATTGTGAGAAGAACCAGACGCCATCAAAGAGATTATTGCAGTGGAGATTAAATGGGATTTGGATGAGTTTATGATTAAAAATCTGTAAAATCTATATGTATATTCTAATCACAAAATAAGAACATTCAGTGATTAAAAGCGGAAGTAATAAAAAAAGATTGTTTATAAATACCTCCGGTCATTGCTATTTGAAAGCTTAATTCTTTGAATTTGTCTTAATTTCTGAATTGATGTGAACTTTGGTTCCAAACCCTCCTTTTTAATTTTAGATGATGTATACAAGATGAGAATGGTTTTGGTGACCTTAATTCTTATTTCTTTTTCTATTTTTTCTATATATTAACCCTAGCCATCATAGAGTAGTTACCCGATAGATATAGTGGGTGGTTTTTCTAAAGGTGGGAGAGAATAGTGGGGTTACCTTGATCAGTTGTAACTCCCCAGCTAATAGATCACATATTCTTTTCCCTTTATTTTAGCCAAGTAAAAGTACATATATCGTGAATAATCATCTATGAAGGTGATAAAGTATTTCGTATCATTAACGTTCATGTCTGGATAACAAATGTCCGTGTGTATGATCTCTAATATGTTTGAACTTCTCTTGGCACCAATTTTGTGTGTGTTAGTTTGCTTTCCCTTAATGCAACCAACACAAGTATCAAAATCAGTAAAGTCTAAAGTACCAAGTACCCCATCCTTTACCAATCTCTTAACTCTCTCAATGGAGATATGTCCCAATCTCCGGTGCCACAAAATTGAGGAGTCCTCATTCATAATACATCTTTTTAACCCAGTATTAACATGCATAGAACTATGAGTGATATCATTTTGCAAATAAAGACGATATAAACCATCAGACAAAATACCATAACCAATAACTTCATAATTTCTGAGAATACTAAAGCCAGAATTCGAAAAATTAAAGGAAATTCCTAAAGGTAAGTCTTGAAACTGAAATCAAGTTTCTAGTGAAACCTGGTACATAAAATGTCTTTTCTAAATGCAAAGTAAAACCACTACTTAAAATTAAACTGCATGTCCCAACAGCTTCCACATGTGAACTCATCTGACTGCATGCATACATATAGTGTTCACTTTCCATTGGTTTCCTTAGGTTTGTCATACCCTCCAAGGTATTTGAAACATGGATTGTAGTACCAGAGTCAATCCACCGTGTATTATGATTAATATTAACCATATTAGATTCATAAACAAACGCTAGAAAATTATCACCTTTTAATTCAGGAATGTCATACTTGACATCAGAAATGTTTCCAGTTAAAATTGCTGCAAAGAAAAATATATACATGCTTATAAATAAAAATTTGAGACTTAAACTTAATCATGATTTACCAATGCAAGTCATGCATAAAAATATGAATCTAGTGACATAAAACTTGCATGTGGGCTAAAGTCCTACTCAAATTAGATTCATAATTACATGATGAAACTATTAAACCATATTCATTCCTTAATTCCTGTGGGTAGATTAAGGAACATAATTCAATATTTCACCCCAATTAATCATACAAATATAATAAAATTTCAAGTGGGCATATTTCATCATATTACGTATGATTAATTACAAATTTATGTCTAGTTTCCACATGTGATTTCTTAAGAAAATTTTAAATAACTAGAGATGATGTGGCTACTCTCTAATTACTAAAATCATTAAATCACTTGACATATTTATTTAATCTTTGTTCATGTACAAACCTAATGGTCATAATATATATATATATTATATATATAATCATTTATAACCATTGCACATGTCAACAAATAATAATACAACAAATGCTATGAATCTACAGTACAAGTGCATGAGTTGTGAACTTTAAACAACCCAACTAGAGATTAGAATTTCTATAGTCAAAACAGACAGGCGTAGCTATTAATGCAGTAACACAACATAGAGTCGTAATGTATAACATACACAAAAACAAGCTTCATACTCAAGATATTATCACAGCATGGTGCTACAAACTGAATGTGGCAATAGCATGTGGATTGAAACTGTTAATGAAGCATCCCAAAAAGTCTAGGTTTTATCAAGACCATTTTCCTAACTGTATGTATGTTTTGCACAGTTAAGAATATGTATATCAGTTAAGGTCAGAACTTTACGTGGATGTCGAGGATACCAAATTTCTCATCAAACTTTAAACCCATAAAAAGAATGAACTCACCCTTCCTTTAACGGTGACCCGAGATGTAAACACTACTACAGTACATGAAATCCCAATAAGACAGGGATTTATGAATGGGGACATAGGAGTAAACAGTGTATAGATTCCTCAACTATTAGACTTTCTATGCTGGTCATTATCATCGTGGATCAACTGTTTGTTCTCCAAGGAACCATTGTATAGTCGTTTGTCGGTCAAAAACGCCCTAAAGCACATGTAAAGTTCTATATAAAATTATGCTCTCTTTTTCTTTGGTTTTACCACCCAGACAAGTAAAATCAATCCACCCGTTGAACACCAATAATAAGGTAGTAATTCACTGAACTTGTGCCAATGTTTTTCCTTCTAATTAATCAATGAAAAATTTTCTGTACTTAATTTGTTTTTAACACTAATAAGTAATTTTAAAAACATATATAATTCCATAGCAAACAAGGCAGAGGTGATTACATGCTCTGATACTAAATGTAAAACCTATATGTATATTCTAATCACAAAATAAGAATATACAATGATTAAAAGCGGAAGAAATAAAAAAAGATTATTTATAAATACCTTCAGCCATTGCTATTTGAAAGCTTAATCCTTTGAGTTTGCCCTAATTTCTGAATTGATGTGAACTTTGGTTCAAAACCCTCCTTCTCAATTTTAGATGGTGTATACAGGATGAGAATGGTTTTGGTGCCCTTAATTCTTATTTCTTTTTCTATCTTTTCTATATACTAACCCTAGCCATCATAGAGTAGTTACCCGATAGATATAGTGGGTGGTTTTTCTAAAGATGGGAGAGAATAGTGGGGTTACCTTGATCAGTTGTAACTCCCCAGCTAATGGATCACATATTCTTTTTCCCTTTATTTTAGCCCATATGGGAAAAATCCTAACAAAATCTTGTTAACAGAGTGGCAAACTTCTTAAATATTTTACAAACTATAACTAATAGTTTAACCAAATCATCAGTTGACTTTGTTTAACTAACGAGTCAACGATCCAAACACTAAAATAGACAAACTTATGACCTAAACTCAAAGAGGTATCTAAATCTACGACCCAAACACTAATTTTTATGATATTAACAAATTTTTCAAGCTTACAGCTGTGAATTAGGGCATATACTCAAAAGATTTAAGGGAAAATATATCTAGTTTACAGTTGTAAATTGCAATAGGGAAACACTTATCCAATAAAAATTTCAAAATGGACTGACTTTTTTCTACTTTACACTTTGTTAAATCTACATTAACGGGAAAATTAACAGTATTTGATTTATTGAATCTAATTTTTGTAGGATGATAATCACTTATCGGTTTTACTACGAATGAAGTACATAAATTGTACGTAGGACCGTCAAGTCTCAAAACAGAATGTTTTTCCGATCTGTACCTGATAACACTGGTCTCAGTTGATGGGTTAGTTGTCAATTATGTGAGTCTATTTAGTATAGCAAATTGAACTGCTATATTGGATGATCCCATCTTAATTAGATCTTTCCATGACATTATTGACCGAAGAAGATATTAAGACTAACGAAAACATGATTACAAGTCATATTATTATTATTATTATTATTTATTTATTTTTTTTATGTATTTTTGATGAATGTTGATGAGATTAAGAATAAAAAATTCTATCTATGTATCTCTTTTGTTGATACTCAAATTATTGTTATCTTTTATCCATGTGTCAAATATTATTTTCAATTTTTTCCATATACCTCGAGGTAAACATTTTCCAACCTAACTACTGAAAATATCCAACAGTGGGAGAATAATCCAGGATTAAAAAAATCTGGGGAATTGTTTTTTTTTTTTTTTTGTAATTATAGGTTATAATAGTGCATTGAGTTGCAGGGGTCGAAGCTTGCCTGTAATACTCTATCACTCTTTTATTTGGTTATGACTTATGGATGTGATAAAGATAGAGTTGTTGGAAAGTATATATTAAAATTACTTAGATTTGGGGTAGTCGTTGCAGGGGCGCACATCTAGCTGTAATAAGTGTACTATTTTGTCATTCATCATAAATTTCCCGATGTTGACGACATGATGGCAGGTCTAGTAATATCATCCAACAACTTTACCATTATATTATTGTGACTCGGCAAAAATAATTTTATTGTAAAACTGATTTTTGTGGGTTTTAGATTTTGTGCAATTCATCCTATTGAGAAGCCCTTATCTTTTTCTTTTGTAATTTATGATCAGAAAATTTCAATTAGTACCATAGTCAAATTAAAGAAAATACGAAAGAAAAAAAATTAGATATATAATTTCAGGGTTTTTTCCTCTGTTGGTTAAAAGCTGAACAAAGCTGAAATTCTAAATCTAAAGAGGATTTATACCAATATGAATTTAGGGTATAGACAATGGAAAAAAATTGTGACCCCTTTCTCATTAAAAATAGACCAATAGGAGTTTAGTGGAGAAAATTTAGAACAATAGAAATTCAAGTGCCTTTGTCCTTCTCACATGTATTCTTTTACTAACTTTCAAGAGACACATACCCATGATCGTCTTCTTTTACAACCCTATTTGCCTCTCTTCCCCTCTCTCTATTTTACCACTCTAATCTCCTTTAATCCCCTCTCTATTCTCCTTCTCTCCAATTTTATTCTACAACAGAACTTTAGATATGTAATGTTAGTATTAGATTATCATTCTTATGTAAATAATTTGTTTTATCTAACTGAATCTGATATATACCTCTTTCCATTTACAGGTAAAAAAAATGATATGAAAACAAAATAAAATAAACAAGAAATGCATGCTCATAGGAGCTGCAAGAAATTCGTGAAAACAACTATACTGTAATCATGAACAAGGTAATCAATCTCTTTATTTTTATTCTAGGGTTTATCGAATCTGAAGTCTTTTTGTTGATTTTGGTCTTTTTTTTCTCTGTTAATCATTTCTACCATTTGGATTTGTAAGTTGCACATGCTTCTCAATCAAATTCAATGTCTCATGAGATTTATACTTTGCACATCTCAGCAAAGGAACACCATTTTTCAAAAAAGAACAGCAAGCAGATTTCAATGTTTGTCATTTATCGATGACGGTCATGGTATAGCTCATGAAGATTTAATCGCAGTGTTGTCATATGGGTGCAAAAACCTGTTGTAAGCGACTTAGATCCGATTGGAAAATTTGGTATTGGATTTAAGGTATGTAGCTTTGATGCTGTTAATTAGTAATGGGCTTTTGTTTCCATCATAATATGTGAAAGATTTTCCTACGAACAATGTTGAACTTATGTGATTGACAACTCTCTCTGAAGTAATTGTGACTTTTGGGAGATGAAAGAGAAGAGTATTACTTCTCCATTCAAATGCATTTTGGTAAAGTGTGCATCTCGGGTCAATAAGTGATATTTTATAACTATTTCGAGTTAAACTTTGTATCATCTGCAGGACGTTGTAACTACGTTCCCTTTCTTGTGCCTGCTTGAATATCATATGAAACTAGAGTCGAAAAATTTGGCATAGTAAAATATATGGCAAAGAGAAAACATAATCTTAAGGTGGCATAGATCCAGCAAAATTAAATCTTGGATGTTACTTGCGTTTGAGTAAAACCGAATAAGACAAGTATTAGTCGTCAATACATATGCTCAAGTACTTGAGCGGTGAGACTCCATCTAGGTGGTGCTATGATTGGCATTGTGAATCGGTTGCTGATTTTTGAAATCTGGATCTGGTGCTTGAAAAATCATATCAGTACTTGGTTTTCTGACAGGGACTTCTACTTATATTTCCTTTTGCTTAAGTGATGCATAAAATCATATTTTTCTATTTATTGCATTAGGCTAGGAAAGAGCTTTAGTCAACAGACATGTGTCATCCAACCTTTCTATAATGATTTGGATGACACCTCACTAGCTGAGTTCGATGGCATCCCACTATTTCTTAACTTAATCTTGCATTAACCTGTAAGCTAAGTATTTTAAGCATGATCTATAACCACGCGTTAATCCTGAATATAACTTATCCTGCTAAGCTTACCGAGTATTATCATATACTGAATTTGATTTGTAGCTAAACAACAAAAAAGCTAACAAGGAAATCTTATGTTCCAAGGTCTGCTGGTTAAGTGAGTTATTTGTAAATTATAATACCAGTTTTGCAGGCAAAAGCATATGGCAACTGTGTTGCAGAAAAGGTTCCACGGGTTAACCTTAATGAGTTCAAAGGAATTTCTTGCACTAAAATCATGCATGCAGAGCGTGGTATGTTTGTATTACTTAGGAAGATGTTATGTTGTGCTAGAAGCTCTGGTGGGGGATGTGATAACTAGTGCCTTGGAGTTTCCAGCAGTATTACATTGAATGATACTTGTTCCCAGCTAAATAATTAGTGCGTGGTTGAAACAACAGTGCAAACGCCAAATCCAGCAACTAAATGGGATGGTCGATACGAGGAAATAATACAATTTTTTTGTAATTTGTAAATGGTTTTTCAGTTGGTGGTATTTGTCTGTATTTATTTATAGGCGTTTCTTTCATGTATAATGAGATTAGTAAGTCAAATTCTTATGTGTTTTGTTTTTAACCTGATTGTTTAATTTATAATAGAATTAACTAATACTTCCACACAGTAAATTTGTTAAAATTCATTCATTTTGGTTTGGGACCACCAATCTGAACCCGTACAAAGTACAGGCGTACAACTAGTACCGAAACATTAATAGAAAAATGATTGACAACATAAATCGATAGGAAAATACACAGGAGACCAAATAAAGTTATATTTTGATACATTTAGATAATAATATATTAAGGGTTTAAAGTCTTTTAACTTAAGAAAGAGGGAAACAAAAAAGAATATGAATATGTTTGATTGTTTTATACGGTGGTTTGGTATTTACAAATTTTGTATTCATAGAAGCTGTGGGGGCTTTTAACTTGTTTTCTCTACCAAACCTGCTTGGATGAAGTTGCTACCGCTCCCCTCTTTTTATATCATCATTGACAAAATTTAGATTAATTTTATAATACAAGAATTTATAATCAAAAGGCTAAATGATATTATTAAGGTTGATTGTAGGTGTTTGATTCATTTTTTAGAATATAATTATGACTTTGTTTTTTAATTTGTAAACTTGCTTTTTAGATAGATTTTGGAGTGTCAAAAACACATTGGATTCTTACTTGTTAACCTCAAATGTTTTTTAATCTTTTGAAATGAAAGTTTGAATTCAAGGATAGTCTATACAACCCTATTTATCAAAAATTGATAAGAGTGACAAAATTTAACCATTAAAGTCAAGTCCTATGTATCCATATCAAATAGGTTAGTTTGTTCAGCCAGGTGGCTGGATAAACAGGTTGTGCCACTATGGGAGAAACTCTAAGCAATGAGATTTTTCTCGAGCGATAAGGATTTCGTCGTTGGCGATCAAGATTTCATCTCTGGCGATAAACACTATGTCGCCAGCGACAAAGTAGCTGTTGCTCGACAGGCAAGTAGCTGTTGCTCGACTACTTTCAGGCAACAACCATATTCAGTCAATAACGGCCGAATTTCCATCAACTATACATATACCCCCATAATTTCTTTCAACTCACACCATTTTTTACCTATTTTATTAAATCAATTCACAGATTTTTTAAATTATTTGAATTTTAACTCACAGTCGATGTATTGCTCTGATGATGAAGCTAAAATTATTATGGATCAGTTTAAAACACAACAAGAAACTTATGTTCGGGTGTTGCAACAAATGGAAGATGAGTCTGATGAAGAAAGAGAACTTACCAACCTTATGATAACAACAGAATCATTGAGGCAGATACCAGGAGCTCCTGATCCAAAAGAAGTATTTACAAGAAGATATGTGTATCGTGGGCGGGAAGAGTGGCACCTGAAGCTGATGCATGATTATTTCATTGTTGGTTGGGTGTTCTCTGATCATGATTTCCAACGTCAATTCTGCATGCCCCGATACTTGACGGTAAAAATTATTGAAAAGCTTTGTCGAGTATTCCTTGAATTTAATTATCAATTGATGCATTAAATATTAAAGGTCATAGTCCAAAACAAAAGGCTACCTCGACACTAAGAATTCTAGGTTATGGTCGTCCAGCGGAGGCTAACGATGAGTATATTCGTATGAGAAAAACAACTTCATACAAGTATCTTTCATTATTTTGTGAAATAATGATTAATCATTTTGGTCCAACGTATATACGGAAACCAACAAATGCAGATGTCAGAGAAATATTAAAGAAAAAAACATAACAGGGGCTTTCCAGGAATGCTAGGGAGTCTTGACTGCAGGCATTAGGCGTGGCAGGGATCTCATATATATTGGCAAGGCCAATATAAGGGTCATTATCCAAAACCAACTGTTATTTTAGAAGTTGTCGACCGTTTCTTATGATTGCTGGATATGACATGTTTTTTTTGTCTGTCAGGTTCACAAAATGACATAAATGTTCTGCACAAGTCGCTTCTGTTTGAAGACCTCAGGTATGGAATTTTCCTCGATGTAAGGATCAATATCAATTGGCACCATTACACTCACGGGTATTATCTAGCGGATGAAATATATCCTAGATGGTCTACCTTAGGGTAAAACATATTATGCATATAAAAAATGTAACACACTTTGTTTACCTTAAGGTAAGGGTAACATGTACAATCTTGCATATCAATTTTCCCACTGTGAAGGATAATATTCTCACATTGCTAATATCTCCGTAATAAACTTAAAATATAATATGGAAGGGCCACTCCACTCATTGCCAATTGGTTTTGAGTTGGATGCCCACAGACTTTAACATGGTATCAGAGCCAGACCCGTACGAGAGTAAGCCCAACGGCTACCCGTACATACAATGGTCCACGTGTTAGAGGCTCACAGAGAGTGCCCTACACGTGAGGGGGCGTGTGAAGGATAATAGTCTCACATTGCTTATATCCCCGTAATAAACTTAAAATATAATATGGAAGGGTCACTCCACTCATTGCCAATTGGTTTTGAGTTGGATGCCCGCAGACTTTAACACCCACAATCTAGTTTTCTTAACAGTTTGTTCGAGTGGAAGGTAATGTTACATAACATCACCAAGCTTGATAAATTTCGATGCTTATGAACTGAGAGTTTTATTCGGTTTTGAGATGAGTCAAGGTAGAGTTGGATGCTAATGAGAAAATAATCCAAAACTCAAAGTCTCCCAAAATCTCACCTATCTTGTAGAGATTTGTATGCCTATTTTCTTATAAAAGTCCCCAAAAATCTCTAAAATCTACAAATCCATGACGTAGAAGTATAAATCCAATAACAAGGGTGTTTGAGTGAGTTTTAAGAAATCTTAATACAATAACATAAAATTTTAACGAATTTAAAAGACTTAGAAAAAGTCTCTATCGACTAACAAGGGAATTTAGGTGACTCTCTTAAAATCTCTATTGACTAACAAGAGATTTAAAAACTCTCTCAATGTCCCTATAATTCCTAGTTTACTAACCCACTGTAAATTTTCAGAGAGAAGGTTCAGATTTCATAGGGGGAGTTCTGCAAAGCGCAAAAACGAATTTAATTTTGGTTTTTGTATTTTTTTTTTATTTTTAAGATCTAAGAGCGACCACGGAGGAAGGACTAAATGGATGACTAAAGATTATATTTAGTCGATAGTCGGGATTTATGTGGCGCAGTGGGTCGACGAATTTTAGTGGATAGTCGAAGAAATCGACTGCAGCTGACTACTTCTAGTCAAAATTTTAGTGGATAGTCGGTGTAGCCGAGCGGGCTCGTAGTGTACCGCTTGATGCTAAGCAGCCTCACAGGAACTCGCCCAGAGCCAAGCGTTATTATGGGATAACGCTCAGACACACGGGCGATAATCTAATTGTTCGCCTGATCAAGCGTTATCCTAAGGGTTCGTCTGATGAAACAGAGTACTAGGATAACGCTCACCACCAGGCGTGGCACTAGAGATACGCTCGAAACTGTGTACTAGAGATCCGCCCCAACTCCAGGCGATATTCTATAACTGCGCTTGTTTTATGGGCGTTACTCTAGAACTCCGCTTGTGTTATCGACGTTACTCTAGAGCTACGCCCAACACCAAACGAGCTCCTAGAATGCCGTTGCAAATTTTTTACCGTTGAGTGTACCGTTGTTGAGATGTTACCGTTGAGTTTACCGTTCACGTTGCAACGGTTATTTATTTACACTATATATGGAATACTAGTCCAATTTCATTTTACTAAACTCACTCATTGCTATCTAGTTAGTATTCGAAAATAATTAAGTTCTTTTTCATTTAATAAGTTTCCAAATCGATTAGAATTATGCCGCCATCAAGACCACGAGGTCCAAATTTTACTATATTTGAAGATGTAACGATGAGTACAATCCATTTGTCAATATCTCAAGATTGTAGTATTGGTACCGATCAACCAGAAGAAAAATTTTTATGGTCTCGCATATTATGTCAGATGAAAGAAGCCATACCTTCGATGCCACAACGCAGTTGGACCTCCCTTCAGAAACGATTTCAAATTATTAGTAAAGATGTGGCACTTTTCTCTGCAAAGGAAGTGGAACGTGAACATCATACTGGATGGGGCCCTGAAAATAAGGTAACTACTCATTTATTTTTAACCATTACATTAATGATTTCATTTGAATTTCCTCCATTAAACTGAATTTAAAAAAATATTGCAGAAGTAAAGAGACTTTTCAAGGAAGGTAACGGTGGGAAAAGTTTTAAGCATGAAGAGTGCTACACAGTTTTGTTAGATAATATAAAATATTCCAGACGATCGACAGCTGTTTTCGATTCATCACAAGCTGAGTCAGATTACGAAAGCGGTGAGGACAACCTGGAAACACAGGACTTAGACGCTTCCAGTGGCTATGAAAACATAGGAGATATCCCAAAGACATGTATCCGTCCAATGGGAAAAAAAGAGGCGAAACGACAGAAGCCAAAAGGGAAAGCAAAATATAGCGTCCAACAGAAAATGATGGAAAATACTTATAGAGAGCAACGAAACTTCAACGCCAAATATACGGAACAAACAAAAATGAAGCTGGCACAGAGAGAAGCCGAGGTTGCAGCAAAACTAGCTAGGAAAGAAGCACAAGAGGAGTTTCGTATAATGACGATGGATCTCTCCGGTATGGATGATGTATCAAAACACTACATCGATCTTAGGAAGGCGTAAATTTTGAAAAAAAGATTAAACCAATCATAAAGGATTCTGGGAATACCTTAAACCCTTGTGAAGGGCAGTCTTATTAGCATTGTCATATTAAGTTTCAACATTTATGAATTAATATAGTTTTTTTCTGTTTATTTTTACCCGATATATTGTTATCTTTCAATGTATGATAATTTTATTATAAATTTTAACTTTTTGTTTTTTAAGATTAATTCAGATACAACGGTCTGATTTTACTTTCTTCAAAAAAAATGACCGTTGGCACTTCAGTTATAAAATGAACGTTGTCATACCCTATTCCACCATACTGACCTGCAAAGTCTCATCTTCTGAACAAACAACACAATTGTTGAAAAAAATTCAAACAAAACATACATAAATGGAGGGTTCAAGCTCATCGCCAATTAGCAAGTGTTTTCTTTGTATTTCTGCTGGTCATGTTGCCAGAGATTGTCCTTGGGAAGGTAGAAAATGCACACTAACCAACTGCAAGGGGTAAACCTTATGTGAAGTGCAACTACTGTGGAGTTTTCATCTGGTTAGATGCTTATGTAGCTTCATACCAAGGTATTCCACCACCCACTCCACCAACTTTACCAGATGATGAAAAGTGGTTCCAAGAGAAGCAATTTTACTGCTACTCATGTGGGGAACCTGATCACATGGCTTATAACTGCAGAACAAACCTCTTACCATGCACAGATCCATGTTGTGATGGTAAGATGAAGCACTTCTAAAAAACCTGAATCCATTGGAAGCAAATACTGCTTATGTCAAACATGTAAGAAGGTTAAGTTTCAATAAATATGTAAGCAACTGTTGGAATATGTATGAACTAAGATAATTTCCTTCTATTATAACTAGATAATAAAGAAAATAACTTTGCAACTGCATATTTTTTCAATTTTTACTTAAATTAAACAATTTCTTTTATTCAATTAAACCCGAAAATTATAATTATCAATAATAAATTCAATTCAACTAAAATACCAACAAAAAATTAATCCGAATTTGAACTTAAATTCAACAATTTATTCTATTCGATTAAACCCTTAAATTCTATTCAATTAAACCCTAAAATTCTCATTATAAATTAAATTCTCATTATAAATTAATTTTATAAAGTTTAGTTTTATTATAAATGAAGAAGGAAGATAGAATGGGGCGGGCTCCTAGGAGTCCGCCTGGATCAATTTATACATTATTGTTACCGTTTTGTTACCGTTGTCAACGACTATTTTTTCTGTATTTTCATACACCTGTAAATAAATGAATTTATAGCTATCATTTCCACTTCAAACCCACATTTTTTTACATTTCATAGAAAATTTATAATCTATCGTTTTCATGTAATGTCGGGTTACGAAAATTTTAGGCTTAATGCAGAGAATTTTACCCTAGAGGAAGATTTATCCTTGTGTCGAAACATAGTCTTAAATTATCCAGCAATGGGTCATGAACGTCGGATGAATGGTTCAATGAGCATGCAATGGTTAAAAGATATTCATGCAAACTTTTGTAATGAAACCGGTACCCCAATAACCGGAACAGGGCAGGGCTTTTTTGTCGATATGTGAAAATCACAAAGGAAGTACTAGAATTTTCTAATTTAACCTGTAAGGTGAATAAAAGAAGAATTAGGAATGAAATTGATGACAAAGTTGTTGCCAGATCTCTAGAGGAATGGAGAAGATGGAAACGTTCAGATTTCAGGTATCATCCTCATTTCGAGATCCTAAGGGTGATGGAAGAATACAACCCTTGTGTGTTGATTATTCTCCGAAGAGGTGAAGAACGTCGTCCCGCGCGTCATACGACCCGTTGAAGGTTTGATAATTGGTTTGGTTAAGTGTTTAAGTGTAACCTATTGATTCAGTATATTTCATTTCCTTTAATGTATGCCTTTTCTATTCAATGAAATGATGTTACAAAATAAAGCTACTTCCGGTTATAAAAAAACTGTGAGCTAAAATTTGATAAAAATTCAAAACAACCAAACTCTGAAAAAAGTTAGAAAAATATCTCAAAATCGGTTGTCAAAGTGAGGAGTTACTTCCGATTACATTTTGGACTTAATGAATTCGTAGCTTTCAACAAATGTGAACTCTTCTCCTTTTTCCTGATCGTAGTGCATTTTTTGCGAGATCCTCCTACACAAGCATAATTAAAAAAAAACATAATTCTTCAAGTTTACTGTGTTGTTATTGGAAGACCAAACAACTTAGCTTATGTAAAAGATACTTACAAATTGTTGGATCGACAATCCTAAATGGGTGGGGTTAAAAATCCGTTGTTGTATAGCTATATCATCAGCAATCCCTTTTCAGATAAATTGCTATCTATCATGAATTTGTTAAAGAGATCTTTGGTTTGGATTTCCATATTCTCGAGCATATTGGATATAGATCCTACCCCAAAAGGTTTCAGGTTCAACCCTTCCATCTATGAGATCTTCACGTATGGTTTCGTTATGTCAGGTTTTGGTTATAGCCAAGTCTTCAGCTGAATCAAATGTTGCCATGTTTGTAGGTAGAGTTATGAAGTAAATTACAAAGAGGAGATGATTAAATGGAGTTTGTAGAGTGTATGAAACTAGGTGTTTGTGGTATTTGGTAGAGAACACAGATGTATTTATAGGATAAAGAGAGAGACTTAACGGCTAGTATTTTCAAAAACTTACTACTTAGCAATTGAGTTTGTAATTTATTATCAAAAAATAACATGAGCTAATAAGTACAACTAAACTCACTTTCGCAGGCATCGCGGCTACACTTAGCATGTGCAACAAGCCTTTAAACCCCTAGGTGCCCCAAGCGGACGAGTTTTGTCTCGGGAGGGTTTACAAGAGATTTACCAACAAAACCTGTCCAGAGGATTTACAAAATTTTAATCGACACCAAAATCTGACCATAAGTGTTCGATCAAGTCATTTCGCAAACGTAAATGAGTATCTTTGTCGAATACTGCACGTCTGCGTTCGTCCATTCTCATTTGAGAAAGTTCTGCAGTGTCGTTTCTAGAAATATTTACCGGTGCACCGTGGCTGAATTGATCATATTCATGGGGCCACTCACCGGGTAAACGCTCATCCTCCACTATCATATTATGTAAAATGATGACATTTTTCATTATCTATGCTAATACGTCAGGATTCCATATTCGTGCAGGTTGCTTGATCATTGCAAATTGATTTTGCAGTACCACGAAGCCGCGTTCTACATCTTTTCGGCAAGCCTCCTGCATAGCAGAAAATTCTGCTTCTTCTGAGAATCTGGATGTTGAATCGACATCACAATAGTAGCTATCTCCGAGTATATTCCATCACCAAGAAAATACCCCATATCGTACTGATTTCCGTTGACAACAAAGTTCATAGCTGGTGCTTTCCCGTTTATTAGCTTTTTAAAAATATATAAACGGTTCATCACATTTATATGATTGTTAGAACCAGGCATACAAAAAAAATATGCCAAAACCATAGATCGTATGATACCACTGCCTCAAGGATAATACTTTCACTACCTTTGTACGCAGTGTAAGCACCGGATTGAGCCGATGGGCATTTATCCAATTTCCAGTGCATGCAATCAACACTACCAAGCATCCCCGGAAATCCCCTTTTTTTGTTCTCATTAAAATGAGTTAAACATCACGCTTAGTTGGTGTGCGCAAATATTCTTTCTCGTACAGTTGGATTATCGTCTTACAAAACCTACGATTTGCTTCCAAAACTGTGGTTTCGCCGATTCGTAAATACTCATCTATTGCATCTGCCGCACATCCGTAATCTAACATTCGCTGCAGTAATTTTTTGATGAGGGGTTAATCCAGGAACACCACAAGCATCTCTTTTTTGAACAAAATACTTATTTACACCTATTACATCTCCCAATATACGGTTAAATAATTCTCGACGCATTCTAAATCTTCTACGAAATATATTTGGAGGAAACGTCGGGTTTTTGCTAACGTAATCTTTCCATAGAAGTTTTGCACCGTCATCACGGCCTCTTTCTATTTTGATACGCATTTCAGGCTAATTCATACTTGAAACGATTAATCTGTCAGTGACTGCTTGATTATTTAGGCTCATTGCAAGTGAACCTTCATCTGATGAGTACAAACTATTGTTATCATCATCAGACGAAGAAGAAGAAGAAGAAGAATGGGGATTAATAGAAGAACAAGAATCATACTATTGATTTTTATTTTCATAGAATGCCATTTGCTTTATGATGTTTGTATTTTTGGTTTGTATAATTCATCCTCTTGAGTGTTCAATTTATAGGGAAATTAAGATAAGATTTTGAGTGTTGAATTGACAATACACGGTTGGTATTTTAATGCAAAAACAGAGTTATGGGGTAGACATACGCATGGGTGATATGAATTGTCGGTTGACAAGACAATACCAAATGAAAAAAACGACAAACGAAAATAATTTTAACTTCTGAATTGACAATACACGTTTGGTATTTTAATGCGAAAAATAGAGTTATGAGGTAGACATAGACATGGGTGATATGAATTGTCAGTTGACAAGACAAGACTGTGATGAAAAAAATGACAAACGAAAAAAATTATACTTCTGAATTGACAATACACGTTTGGTATTTTAATGCAAAAAACAGAGTTATGGGGTACACATACACATGGGTAATATGATTTGTCGGTTGACAAGACAAAACTAATATAAATGATAAATTAAACAATTATAAATGTAAGAAAAATAATTTGAAAAGACAATTCAAATCTTAGAAAATAAAAAGTTTAATGTTCAACTAACAATTCAATGCTAATGAATAACTACTCTTCCGCATCATGATTCTCCGACGCCGATCGCGGGGGCATAAATGGAGGCATAGATGGTCTGGCATTATAGTTATTTGATTGCATTGTTGATGAAGATCCATGTTCCACATTGGTGGTGGCATATTCCGAGCATACGTGCCAAACCCACTAAGTGGTGGTTGTTCACGAAAATGGGCAAGCTGTGAGTTCAACATGCCAACCTCATTTCGTAGAACCTGTATTTCTACTTCTTTGGCAATGAAAGATTTCATCCTATCCTTAGTTTCATTTAACGTAAATTTACGAAACTCTTGGGTAAAATTAGAAAACTCTTGAACTAAATCATAATCCGCGACCTGTTATGAAAAAAATGAAATCAAATTTTGAACCATCATTGTATACTAAAATCAAATTTACAGTGTTTTGTTGTATACTTACGTATGGTAGCTGTTGTGGGGGAGGAATGGGTACATGTTCACGACGATGTTGGATGTGGTGTTTAATACGGTCACCAGCATAACCGTACGTTTCAACCTCCCAATCGACTTTCGTGGCATATTTATACAGGTTAGTCACATGTCGCCAATACTCGAAAGATCATAGTTCACGCCACGTACTAATTCACTAGCAGGGACCTGACAGTATACACTCATCTGCTCAAACACTTCGTTGGTGAAGTTGGAAATACATTTAGGGGGTTGGTAGGAACGCCCCATCTTAGGTTGTTCTGCCTCCAACACCGCTCTCCGAGATACATGTTATTCTTTATCCAAGAAAAGTACAATAAACAAATAAACCAATAAGCTAACCAAAATGCAAAAAATAATAAAAAACAATCGACTGGAATTATAAACTCACAGTGCTTATCCAAGTGAATATTGCCCTTCTCCCAGACAGCAGTACAACTCTCCGTCCAATTTCAGAATCCAGGACGTGCTCTGCATTTTCCCACGGTTACCAAGTCACAGAGTCTACAGACAACTGGTTCAGATCAGTCTTGGAACGAACAATGTCAATACCCTTGCTCCGGCTGCCCGTCTACCGACGACATCTTGGCCACTCATGTTCACTCTCAGGCGAGGGGTTCCTTGATATTCATACGCCCAAAACTATAATATCATGACAACCAATGGTATAAATAACTGAGAAACAAAATAAACAATTTAATAGAATTAGAAATAACACTAACAAATTTACCTCCAAAATTTGGAAGGGTCCGGCCAATGAATTTTGTCCCCTTCCAGATGCGGCGAGACCGGAATACAATTTAGAAAATGCAGGAGAACCACATTCATACTGGTCAACTACATTTAGATCCTCAAAAGCAGCTAACCATCCAGCATCAATATAGGTTTTTGCATTTGAAAAAAAAAAACTGTCCCAAAACATACATATAGAAGGCTCTGGCCACTCTATCAGCTAGCCTACTATCAACGTTAGCCGCAGTCAAAGTTTGGTGATCAAAATATGTGCTCAAAAATTTGACAGTAATTGCATCTGAAACCCACTGGCACGGAATACCTTCTCTTTTACAAACCGCACTATCTTTGAGTTCAGGAAATATATGGTATCAGACATATTCAAATTTAAACTTCCCTGCGTCATACGGAACAGGAATACCAACACCAATACTAATTCCTGTCAACATTACCCAATCAAGGGGAGTGAACCCTAACTCACCAAACGAGAAGTGAAATGTGTTGGTCGTATCCCAAAATCGCTCAACAATATAGTCAATAAGCGCATGAGATGAATCTACTATATCTATGGACAGTAATCGGCCCCATCTTGCCTTTTCAATAATATATTTGACAGCCAATCTACAGGCCCTAGCTGCGGTAGTACACATGCTCCAGATGGAACCGTTGGTCTAGGAGCATATTTAATAATACCTTGGTAGGTCTGAAGGACGGATTTGAGGGAACCACGATGTAAAAACTTGAAATGGGCATCGGTTGAATAAGTTATATTGGTGGAGGTGTGATCCTCTGTATCTTCCACAACTATATAATGTTCCAACCCGGGAACAACGACCGTTTCTTCAATAATACGGTTGTCATCTGAATCCTCCACGATTTTAGTCTTCTTGGCCCTCTTCTTTCGGCCTACGAATCTGGCTGTCACACTGCTCGATATTTGTGCATACAATTCATACAACATTGAAAATCATGAGTAATCCCCACAAATGCAGAAAGATAAAAATCTACAATAATCAATAAATCAAGGAATAACATAATTACAAAAGTAATTATCTAATTACATAATCATATGTACCAACATACAAAATTAATCATTAACAAAATACTTCAATCTCAATGCCCCAATTGTACCAAATGTCATCAAAATTCACCAATTGCAAATTCTTCCATACACATAGGTTTTAAAACATAAACATTCCAAATTCCAAAATTTTCTAGGAAATATAGTCAATTTATCAAAAAATTAACCACAACCAAACTAAAATTAAACAACAACTTAATCAATTATATCTTCAATTCAACAAATTATCATCAATTTCTTATACCCAA
This sequence comes from Papaver californicum, assembly GCA_023531435.1. Taxonomy (NCBI): domain Eukaryota; kingdom Viridiplantae; phylum Streptophyta; class Magnoliopsida; order Ranunculales; family Papaveraceae; genus Papaver; species Papaver californicum. Next base: position 10,496,297 of record JAJJMC010029784.1, read on the forward strand.
TTTACAACAATCATAAACCCTAAAAAATATCCCAATTCAATAATTATAATTTCTAATACCTAATTTCATAATCACATGTTTCATACCCTCAAAATTATCTCAATTTCATAATCACATGTTTCATACCCTCAAAATTATCTCAATTTCATAATCACATGTTTAATCATTCAACATATATAACCGATTTAACTAACAAAACCTAATAATAAAACATACTCTACATTTAATTTACAAAACAAATTTTAATTTAAAACAAAAACAAAAGAAATTAGAAATTACCTTGATTGATTGCGCTTGGATGTTTCAAAATATCTTAAGCGGAGTCAAAAACGTAGGCGAGACGTTGGGTTCTCGTATGGGAAAATCAGTGTGAGATGTTTGTGGGAGGAATAGGGTTTGAGATCGAATAGAGTTGGGTTCAGGAGGCGAAAATTAGGGTTGCTTGGTTTTTGTAGGAAGATAGAATAGGGCGGGCAGCTAGGATTTCGCCTGGAAATCCAGGCGGGCAGCTAGGATTTCGCCTGGAAATCCAGGCGGGGAGCTAGCACACCGCCCGTACTATTCTATACACGCTACCCTCGCACATGTGCAATGTATTCATGCGGTATTCTAACATTCCGCCCCATCAGGCGGGGTTCTGGGATTTCGCCCGTCTCTCTGGCGTGATCCTAAGACTCCGTCCAAGTACATGCGTTATGCTAAGACTCCGTCTCATATCAAGCGAGACGCTAGGATTTCGTCCCACATCAAGCGTTACACTGGAATTTCGCCCGTCCCCCTAAGCGCAACGTTAGAATACCGCTCAATAAAAGGCGAATTGTTAGGATACCGCCCGACTATACACGACTATTCTTACACCGGACCAAAGACTAAAATTTTTAGTCTTTGATCGTTTAGTCTAATCTTTCCCCCGTGGATGCTCTAACTATCATATTTTTGACACGTGTTTCAAATTCCAAACTCCAAATTCGATTATGATCATTTGAACTTCCGTTTCAGGTTGGTTCAAGTTGGGTAAGAATTACTTCACATTTTAACTCTCTGTTACTTTCACAATTGTGACCTTTCTTTAACATATGCAAGCTGAGTCCGTGACAGTAGTGGGGCAAGTAATGTTAGTTCCGAAACTGGCTTATTGAAATTGTAGTTGCGCATAAAGTATAAATGAAGAAAAATTAATTTTGAACTCGATTAATACCAATATTATTTTTGTTTGGGTACGTTTATTTTGGAACTAAAATTTGACTTGTAGAGGTTCTAAAATCTAATTGTCGCCCAAGTTTTTTCCTTTACTTTCCAAAGTGTAAATTTTAATATTCTAATTTCGATATTAGATATTAATAATAGAAATATAATTTGAATGAAGATTTTAATCAAGTTTGATATTAGTAGTAGTATTAAGAGATTATCTTTGTGAACATTACCTGTTTCACTGTTTGTAGAAATACCTAAAAGAATATCATTGTTTAATTTTAAGTCAAAACTGTGAGGGAGAAGTGTTATTAAGAAATTAAACACCATTCTACTGCACACCATTCTCTATATAACCCAGAACCAGGATATTATTGTATACAAAGAGAGAAAACTTTAATGTAATGGTAGTGGATAGGTACTGAGAATGGAGAAGTGTTAGTGAGAGAGAGAGATATAAAGACAGACATGTGGGATGAGTGAGTGATGAAGATGGAAACGCAATATTTGTCTTATCATCAAGCCTCTGCACTCAAAAGTACTGTAATGTTAGCCAAGGATGGTAAGAATTGGTGTAAATGCGTTCCAGGGTTCATTGCCGTTCTAGGTATATTAGTTTAGTACTCTTTAACATTGATCTTTACTACTCAGCTAGTCTAATGCTGGATATTATAGGTCCTGAAACGGAATAGCATTCGTTGGAATCCTAACAAGCTAAGTTCCAACAACGAATTACATTAGTTGAACAGATTGTCGTGCTAGTCTATCAGCGAGCCTTATGAGGAACTAGGGGTGTATAAAGGTCGGTTTGGTTTTGTTTTTGGTGGAACCCTGTACCTGTACCTCTCCATGGTCGGTTCTCAAATTTTATACCTGTACCCTGGGTTCGGTTCCGGGTACGTACCTTGTACCCTGTTTTTTTTTTTTTTTTTTTTTTTTTTTTTTGCATCTAAAATTTAAATATAAATGTAAATTGTTATAGTAAAAGAGATAGAAAGTTTAAGTGTTGCTATCATTCCAATCTCATTACGAAATGTATACAGTATTAACTTCCATCAAATAAACACAAAAAAGAAGAATAACCAATATAGAGTTAGAATGTAAAGGTTTTAAGGGTTTCATAATGAGATTCAAGAAAGTAAAGATTTTGATAAAATGAATCTAATGAACTTCAAGGATCAAAAGATTCTAGCGCTGGCATAGGACACAATAACTCTGCAACATCCATTAAGAAATGAATATTATGTTAACGATTGAATTGATAACTAATAAAGAAAATAAAAAAAAAAGAAGAAAAAAAAATCACATTACCTTCCTCAACATTAAAGTTATCATCTAGTATATAAAAGATCAAGAACAATAGGTTTTAGTAACCAACTTTGTAAAAGATCATAGGGAGGTACATGTACAGGTACAGGGGTAGTACCTGTACCTTGTACCCGGTTGTACTCGGTTCCCATTTTTTGTACCCGTACCATGTACCTTGTACCCTCGGTTCGGTTCTTTTGGGATACGGTTCCGTCGGTTCCGGTCCGGTTCTTCGGTTCCGGTCGGTTCCTTTGCAGCCCTATGAGGAACCATCCAAGGGAGCGGAAGCGGATAGATGGTCTGATTATGTCGCAAGGGGGGCAAACTAACTCTACCTTCCATGTCAAATTTTGTAGTATTACGCCATCGGAGACTCGAACCTGGGACCTCCTGGAGGACATCAGACCTTTGAGGAACGGGGATGGCCAGCTGAGCTAGCTACCCGTTGTTTTCAAGAAGAGGGATTATTCATTAGAAAATAACAACTGTTTAGAGGAAGTTAGTGGGGAACGTAACAACAAGCTGGGTTCCAACACCTTTATGAATAACAAGTCCTATTTTATGGAAAACCTACTCTAAGGTTGGCATCTTGGCTCACAATACAATTCTTTGATCTTTTTAGAAAGACAATTGTGTCTTCACCAAGTTCTCCCAAGGTTGATAAGGCTAAACCACCAAATATGTTTCCATGGGATAAGCATTTGTCCAGATATTTGTTGCACTTATGAGTGATAGCGTTAGCTATGGCTTGGCCTGGTGTAAAGGTACGAATTCCCCCGCCTATGAAGGGTGAAACGCCAGTGACATCGAAACATACATCTTGTCGTTTTTCTAATTGTAGACAAGAATATTTGCAGGTCTCAAAGTTCTATCTTTTTCGGATAAGAAACCCAAAGCTACTTCTTTCCTAGCCGCTATGCCTGCTTGGAAAACATATATTTGCAATAACGTCTCTGACCATGTCGTGGCGGAATTTGAGCCCAACGTCGCTAGTACAATGATGATTGTTATTATTATTGTTGTTGTTTTCTTACATCATTTTTTGGTCTTTTTAGTTTGTATTATTACATAATCAGATATATTTTCAATTTTAATTTTTTTTATTGTTGATTTTTTTATTATCATTTTTAAATATATTATTTTTATTTAGTTTTATTATTATTTCTCTTATTATATTTTTTTAAATTTTTTTTATTTCTTAAACTGTATATAATATTTTTTATATATTCTTGTATTATATTTATTTATAACTTTTATATTTTTTGCAGTTAGATTTTAAAGTCAGAATCTCATCTTTATCCATATATATTATTTTCGTGTAAAAAACTAAACATTAAACTACATGTAGTTGTTATGCATGACATTACAACTATATGTAATTGGCAATGTCTTGCATTGCTAATACTAATGTGCCAAAAGGATTCTAAGAATTAAAAAAGAATATAATCATCGAAAAAATAAACAAAGACATTGATCATAAAATCTTCAAAACTATTTTTCTTTTCAATGGAGATTTGGAAGGTAGAGACATAGCATAAAGGGAAAGCATTACAGAAATATAATTCCCTTCGTTTATATCGTACGAAGGCAATTAAGTTGTTAGCTTGGCTTGAATAAGAGACGGGTGAAAAGAGTTGTGATTGACACATCAGCAAAGTTTAAAACCGTCGGATAGACATAAAGGGAAGGCTGATGTATTTTGTCAAATCACTTTGCCAAAATATTTTATCTAGTTCGTTTAATATTATTTTCTGGTTAAATAAAAAGGATATAGTAACTTATAATCAAGTTAACTAATTAGATTGGCAAGGTTTTAACCTAGCCAATCACATAAAAAAATTGATCATTTATTAAAATCTAAAATCGGCTAGATAGATATATTTTTAAAAAAATTCCAAATCAGATAAGTACAACCTAACCGATTGGGAATATCAGCCTGTTCCGACCTAGCTGATTATAATGTGTTCTTCACAATTGGTTAGATCCAACTTAATCAATCTAGCTGATTTTCATTTTTCACATGTTAAATTTTCTGGTTTAAATAGGAAGATGAAAACATACACATAAAAATTATCACCGATCTTTAAGATCTTTTTGATTCTTTGATGCAGATGAGCAAGCTATAGCATATTTGGAGGTTAAAGACTTGAGTGTCATAATTTAGATCAAGAGGGGTCCATTTTGATTGGAAACAGGCCTCAAGATGCCACTTTGTTGCATGGTCTTCAGATTTTAACCAAATTCCATCGTTTAGGGCTTTAAACAGGCGTTTTTACTATTTTATGAAAGTTTTTGTTTTGTTAATAACTTCTTCGTTAGGAGTCCGTTTGGGTCGCCGTTTGCGGAAAATAGTTTTTTTGTTAAACAATATATTTCATTATTTTTGGTCGACCAAAATTTGTCAAAAATAGCAAATTAGGGTTTGAGTCGGTTTAGATTTTTTTTTTCATCCTTTCTTGACTAGCAAGTTGGGGTTTTTCTCCAAGTCTATAAAAGAGTCTTTCATATATTGTTTTAAGCAGTTAAATTTGATTAATAAGAATTAATTTCTTAAACTTGTTCAAGTTTAATCGATTATTATTTAAAGTCGAGAAACCGAAGTCTAAGTAATTATCGTTATTCATAGTCGATATTCCTAGGAATATTTGAAGTCTGAACAAAACCTCTTCTTTTTTTCTTTTTTCTTTTTTCTTTTTTATTATCCGCTGCATCATTTTTTTAGACAAAATTTAACCCTTATAAAAAAAATCACAAGTACAATAGGTTGGAGATGCTTGTTGATCTACAACAAGCATCCATAATATCTTATGAGAATTGTGTTTATTTGAATTCAAAATTATATTTGAACAAATATACCATTTCAACACTCTAGGGACGTCTCCTGGACCCTTTCTATACTGACAAACAAAATATGTAAAATAAAGGTGTATTTATTCATTTTGTAATTTTGTACAATGGAAAATGTAGTACCAGTAATTAATAAACATAAAAAAGAAGAGAAAAATCGATACACTTCCCAAGTGTATGTGTGAACTGTAATAGACCCACTGTCTCACACACAAATCCCTTCAGTCCCACTTGCATAACCAAACCAGGACCTGATGCTTTTCTAAATTTGGGGGCTTTACTTAATCATTTTAGTCAAGCTCTCCTAGGCCCAGACCTTTATTGAGCTATAGATAAACCTGTGCAACTTTTGATCTCTTACTGTTCTTTTGTGATCAATCATTATCATCTTTGCTTTCCATTTATTTCCCTAATTATTATGCTAACGAATTATCATATATTTATTCGTAAAACGAATTAGAAAAAAAAGAAAAGGTGGTGGGCTTATTTATCATCATTTAATCCATTCTTGAATTGGATGATGATGAATGACAACGTAAAGGGATGGGTTCCAGCCTCCAATCACTATATGGTCTCGAGGTTTCTTGACCATGACCAATCACCATCCGCTGACGAGTGACGGTTGGCTCTTCTAGCATTGGGTCTAGTTCTTTTCCGTATGCTTCTTGACAATGTATGTGAAAGAAATCGCAGGGAAAAATTGTGCTAAACGGAGTAATTTAAGAGCCATTTCATTGTGTGAAATCCAAAAAAAAAAAGCCGTAACATTTGGCTACCTTACATGACAAATAGCACCAAAACAATCTGAGTTAGTACCCAGACTCATTGAATACTAGATGATGCAGTCTTGTTAAAGTTATTGGAATAATACGTGTTTCGATTTTTCGGAAATTATAACGATGCGACAATTAGAAAAACTATCAAAGAAGAAAGTTAGAATACTTATTGGATTTGGTTGATCGAAGCGAGGTAATCCTCTTTCCTTAAAGACAATTCATCCCCGCATACGGTGTTCACGGTTGTACGGATGTCGTCTCCCAAGATACAACGATCACGCCTTAAAGTTAGTAGCACTACAATATTACTCGGCCGGCGAATATTGACAATTACTTGTGATCTTAATCACGACTCGACTCTAGAACTTTTATTTTTCTAAAACCATTGTGAAAACTCTTTCTAATGATAAAACAAGATATGGATACTAAACTATTTATAGAGTTAATGGTGACTCTACAAGGTGTCTCTTCACGCATAGGTGACTCACCATGTCTAACGGTGACCCTCCATAACACCTATTCACTAAGTGTCTAATGGATGAAGAGGCAAGACCAAAAACACACCTCTCATACATAATTTTGATCAAAAATTCCAACAATCCCCCACATGAGTGAAAATACTGACTCAACAAAACTTAAAACTTTTAAGAGCACAAACAAAATACATAATGTATCGGTAAATAGTAGCTTGTGGCTTTGAATCAAACCTAGTGAAAATTTACCGGATTTACTGGCTAATCAGTAAACACGATGTCTTGAATTGTCAGTCGTTGATGTAAATCAATACAATAAATCTCACACATTATATTTTTCTATAATCGTCAAATTCTCGGTTGTGTTCATTTCATCCCTGAACGTTCTTGGTTTTTCATGAGTGCTCTAGATTAACCTAGCTTTAAAGTTATCATAGAAGCGGCCTCACTTCTCACTCATATAGGTGATCTCGTATTTTGAAAGTATCCTGCCATACTTTCTTAGTTATACTGAGCTATATGAATCATTAAGAGAAAATCTCAACCTCTTACTTGACAGGAAACACTAACTCTTATCATAGGAATGAGAAAGAGAAAATCTCTTTCAGTGTTATCTGGCGAGCATGTCATAACTTAATTTGCACTTTTAAACCTAGACCATGGAATCTCCAATCGCTCAGGTTGGATTATCGCTGCAACTTACTCTTTAATAAAGCTATAAGCCCTATTCCCCTCGATAGTTCATTTCTTTCAAGTCTACTTTTTTTGCGCGGTCGTACAAGACTATTCACTAGAGATTAAATGTGTAATTTGTAGGAAAAACACTTATCAACCATAAGTCCTACATGGTTATTATTCTTCTAAACCATGGTTCTGTTTTGGTATTCAAACAATAGCCTAGACAGTTTTATTTGTAACATATTACCTGTGAATATTAGGCCAGCCACCCAATTTCCACTTTGTTACAAACTAGTCAATCGAACAACTTCGATTTCCATTTCGAAGTCATGATTAATATTTCAATTGAAGCAATTCTTCAAGTAATTGAAAATTCTATTTTGATCAGAATGCTATGAAATCCATAGCCCCCACATTTGAAGTGTATTAGCATGTACAGACTATCAAACTTTTTAGTAGTTAGTCAGAACTACATAGCCATATAACACCGGGTTTATAACAATTTCATGAAGTTACTTGCTGTCGTCATCTTCATGCATTTGCACTTTTATACCCACTACAAAGGTATAAACCCTCTCATGCACTTGAACCATCAGGATTTAAAAGAGATTCAAATGCCTGACAAAATGTTTCAGGACGTCCCATTTCTTGGTGAAAGGATGACACAAATGAAATCATGAATCATATTGAAACCTTTCAAAATACTTCAATCTAATTCCCTGTAATTGGAAGATTATCCTGACACACTAGGCCATCTACTCCATTCCCCCACATTTCATGGCTATATTTAATAGTCATGAAATCACGGAAATAGAATCCATCAAAAAGAAGAAATCACAGGGTCATGAACCCACAAATTGGATTTGATGAATGGAGTAACTAAATACAGGAACTTGAATCTTCACATGGAGACTAGATTCAATACTTATCTGTTTGGATGGCAGTTTCCCTGGCAATAAACATTTGTTATCTATGCACCACTCACCAAAATCAACATCGCATAACCGATCAATGTCCTAAATCCTGATGTCTAATGCTATCTTCCCCTTTGCTTTCCTTTCTTTCAACAAGTTATTTAAAGCATTAATCTTTAACCGAGAAAGTTCTGAAGAATAAGAATTTAAATTTTGCTTTGGCACACATTTGATAAGCATCACAGCCAATCATGAAGCGACACTTTGACTTGGGTAGTCAATTGGATGTTACCAGCAGTTCACTGTACAAAGACGGTTAGCAATTTCTCAAACTAAACTCTCTTCTATTGAAAGGACACGTCTCTTCGTACACATACGTTTTAAATTAACTTCTTCTTGAAAAAAAAAAAGAAGGGAGATATAGGGGCTCCAATATCAAGAGCTCCTCTATGAGGCGAGGTGACCCAATTTTCCGTTAAGGGATGTCCTAGGGATAAAGTTAAATGCCTATTTTATCTTTTATCCAATAAAAAAAAGACAAATTTGTCCTTTAATTAAAATCTTTCCATCTCCTCCATATCTTCTCCTTCTCCATTTTAATCAAATTTCTCCATCGAATCAAAACTTTATCGCCGATTAAACTTCCAATTTCGTGATGAAGAATACTAATAAATGTGTAGAAAATAGTAGTGATGACAATTTGGATAAAACTAAATTACACTAACTAATTTGATAATATCACGATTTGAAAGATTGATTTTTTGTTGTTCAGAGAAACTTACGGTTGGGTTTCATGTCGAACCCAACCGTAACACCAAGAACACCGAAGAACACCATTTTTGCCCAGATTTATGATTGGGTTTTCAACCAAACCCAACCGTAACTAATCTTTTCTTCATATTACGGTTGGGTTATTAAACAAACCCAACCGTAACTTCAAATGTAGGAGATGAAGATTCAATTAAAATTTACGGTTAGGTTTTCAACCAAACCCAACCGTAACTAATCTTCAAACCCCAATTGTAAAATTAGATAAATATATTTTGAGATTTTTTTCATTTCTTTCTTGTAGAGAATTGAAAGACGGAGCTAACCCAAAAAAAATGAGGTCAATCGGACATCGTATGAAGGAGTTATGATCAAAACGGTGAAATCTATTTGTATCAAGGAATAGTTACGGTTGGGTTCGCCAATAAACCCAACCGTAAACTTGAGATTTTTGGGCTTCATTGAGCCCAAATTTACGGTTGGGCTCCGTCTATTATTCCTGGGCTGTAGGTAGCCCTTCGCAATAATTGATCTAAAAAGGCGGCTCTTTCGGACATTAATCGAAAAGATGCAATTGTTTCTAATTTGACTAATGTTTCAAATTTGACTAATTGAAAGACCCGGAAACTTTTTTCTTCATTCGAAGCGAAGCAAATCCTTACTCTTATTTCTATGTTCTTTCTTGATCCAAGGACTAACTAAAAAAAAAAGGAGGCGTAGATCCATAGGTTCGATACCTTGTTATCGAACTCATGCTTCATAGAAATATTCGATCGGATAGAGTCGACGAAAGAGGTAGTTTCGTTAGTAATTTACAGATTAAAAATGCCACAAAAGAAAACATTCACTACCCTCACATATCTTGCATCTATTATATTTTTACCCTGGTGGGTTTCTCTCTCATTTAATAAAAATATGGAATCCTGGGTTACAAATTGGTGGAATACTAGGCAACCCGAAATGTTTTTGACTGATATTAAAGAAAAGAATCTTCTAGAAAAATTCATAGAATTAGAAGAACTTTTCTTTTTGGACGAAATGATAAAGGAGTACCCGGAGACACATATACAAAAACTACGTATAGAAATCCACAAGGAAACGCTACAATTGGTCAAGATGCACAATGAGGGTCATATTCATAGCATTTTGCACTTCTCGACAAATATAATCTGTTTCGCTATTCTAAGTGGTTATTCTATTCTAGGTAATGAAGAACTTCTCGTTCTTAATTCTTGGGTGAAAGAATTCCTCTATAATCTGTTTTGCTCGAATGAACGTTCTGAAAAAACTTAAGTTAAGTTCTATAAAATGAAGATTCATTAGTTCTGTTTCTTTCCCATGCTAACAAAACATTAATTCTTCGTAGTTCATTTCAAAATACTTCAATTGGTACGCCCAAGAAATAGGCCAATTCCACCGTTTTTTTTTCAATTTCTCGTGGAGTCAGGTTCTCATCAGTACGAGTCAAGGGAATGGCTCCCTGACCTCTGATTTCCATATAAAGGACACGACGCGGAAAAAGACCCCTCTTTAATTTTGATTCTAATCGACTGGACATCTCTCATAAGGAATCGAAGGAAGATACGACGATTTATTCCAGGAAATCCCCAACGAAAAATACACACTATTCCTTCTTTTCGATCGAATCGGTCATAACCACTACCTACATTCCACGAAATTGTGCACCACAAATAGGAGCTAATGAACAGAACCGCGATCCCATAGAAAGACATAACGATGCCTTGTGGAAAAAAGAGGATTTCCTGAGACGGGAATAAGGATATCAGATTCCTACCAAGATAACTAGAAGTTCCAACCAATAAGAACCCTAGTGAACCTAAAAGAAGGATACAGGCCCAGCAGAAATTACTTGTTTTTCGAGACCCCGTTATAAGTTCTATCCATATACGTTCTGAGCGCCAGTTCATACTAGATCAAGTTGCATTTTTTTGGAATTGAGAGAATAACCCAAATGAATTTTACTTTACTTTTTTGTTCCCGAAGTAACTCTCATCAACTAGCACTATTATGATGTGAACCATTAGAAATAATTCATCAAATTGGTTAGATATAAAAGCGTCTGCTTCATAGGGATCTGGACAATCTTATTTTTTTGAACATGAAGAAATAAAGAAGCCATTGCAATTGCCGGGAAAACTAGGCCCACTAAAGGCACAAAAATAGAGGGTAAATCAAAAGTTGTCATAGAATGGATACCTCGATTTAAAATTTGTACCTGTTATAAAGATATCTTATGATAAGTATATCTATTTATTATAAGTATAGAATAATAAGTGCAAGGAATATAGAACTAAATATGAGTTCTCACAGGAGATATTGAAATAGGCACGATTTCAATTCTATTATTTTATATATTTGAATTTTTCTATATCTATAATACGTAAGAGGATAAGATGAAATTCTTTTTCTTCATAAAATTTTGCCAAAACAAAAGAAGAATGCATTCTTTTATCCTGTTGATCGAAACTTCCTGATTACTAATCATGAATATAGCACCAATTATAGGTATAAAATACAGCTCTAGAGGAAATTTTTTAAAGTAAGTATCCGAAACTTTTGATTCTTCTTACAATATAAATGGATCTTATGCCCGTAATGAAAACGAACTCTTCTTCTTCTTCTTTTTACCCGATAACTAAAAAACTTCTTTTCCGCAAATAAAATAACGGAATTGAATGCTCTACTTGATTGAATTTTGATTTAAGGGAAAGAAACCGTGAAGCTGAAATAACTCATTCAAAACACTTTTTAAAGGATTACGTGGTACGATTGAGTCCAATAAGCCCTTGTGGAATAAAAACTCAGCCGCCTGGGAACCATCAGGTACTTTCTTATTCAATGTTTGTTCAATTACTCTTTTACCCGCAAATGCAATGTAGGCATTAGGCTCGGCAATAATGATATCTCCCAACATACCAAAACTTGCAGTCAC
>JAJJMC010029784.1:10514195-10568026 GCA_023531435.1 Papaver californicum
GGGGGGGGAGGAATGGGCACATGATCACGAGGCCGTGGGATGTTGTGTTTCATACGGTCACCTGCATAGCCATACGGTTCAACCTCCCAATCAACTTGCGCGACATATTTGTAGAGGTTGGTAACATGTCTCCAATATTCATAATAAACATCGTACTCCACGACACGTACGTATTCACTAGCATTGACGTGAGAAATTGCTGTCATGTCCTCAATCTCGTCTTCGACGAAGTTGGAGATGCAAGCAGGGGGGTTTGCAGGAATACACCAAGTTGGGTTGTTCTGCCTCCAACAACGATCTCCGAGATACATATTGTGCTTTATCCAAGAAAATGATAATAAATAAATACCTACCCATTCACAACAGTACGAGTTGGAAAAAAAAAGGAGTATGAGAAAAGGACTAGGAAACATACAGTGCCCAGCCAGGTGAATGTTATTTTTTTTCCAGAAAGTTCTATTGCTTTGCGGCCAATATCTTCTGGTATGTAGTTAACTGCAGTAAGCCATGGTTGCCACATCACGGCGTCTACGGATAACTGGTTCAGTTTAGTCCTTGTCTTCACTATGTCAACACCCTTCTTCCGGGAGGCAACCCACCTACGACATCTAGGCCATTCATGTTCACTTTCAGCCGAAGGGATATTTGGACGACATATCCCCAGATATTCGTATCCCCAAAACTACAAAAAAAAAAAAATCAAAATGATTTAACAACATAACAATTAAATTTTAAGAAAATGAATTTTGAATAACGTTAAATAAATTACCTCCAAAATTTGGAACGGCCCGGATACTGATTTTTGTCCCCTAGAAGCCGTGGCAAGACCCGAATACAATTTTGAAAATGTAGGACCACCCCAGTCGTACTGATCAACTTCATTTAGATTATCAAAGGCAGCCAACCATCCTGCATCAATGTAGGTTTTTGCATTTGGGAAAAAAAAATTCCCCAGAACATACATATAGAACGCCCTCGCTACTCTATCAGCAAGAACACTATCATCGTTCGCCGCGTGCAATGTATCTTTATCAAAATAGGTGGTCAAAAACTTGAGAGTGATGGCATCCGAAACCCACTGTTGGGGAACACCTTCTCTTTTGCATACCGCATTATCTTTCAGTTCAGGAAAGATATTGTCACGAACATACTCAAATTTGTACTTAGATGGCTCATAAGGAACAGATCTCCCGACACCGATACTAAGCCCGGTCAACATAACCCAATCGAGGGGAGTGAACCCAAGCTTTCCAAAACAAAAGTGAAATGTGTTTGTATTATCCCAAAACCGCTCGACAATATAATCAATAAGAGCGTGCGATGAATCTACTAAAGGTAGGGATAGTAATCTGCCCCAACCTCCCCTTTCTATTATATATTGGACCCTATTACACTCCTCAGTGATTTTCTTGTACATCTGTATAACTGATTTGAGAGAGCCACGATGGTCAAACCTGAAGTTGGTGCCGGAGGAATATGTAATATTTGTCGAAACGTGTTCCTCCGTATCTTCGACAACGTTATAGTGTTCCAACCCCGGAATATCTACCGACTCGGGGACCATGGATTCAGGTTCAGAATCCTCTGTGATTTTAGCTTTTTTGCTTTTCTTCTTTCTACCAACCCATCTCGAAACAACATTGCTAGACATCTGCCCAAACAAATAATAGAACATTGTCAATATATTCAGTAAATCACCACAATGCATAAACAATTAAAATTAATTTAACACCAACTAAACTTGTATGTAATTGTCTATTTCCATACACATTTGTACCAAGAATTATACATCAAACATTCGAAAAATACATACATCATTATCAAAATACAACAATCTCACCAATTATAATCAATCTCATTCAAATTACCCAATTGCAAATACTACCATACACATTTGTTTTTAAATTAAATCAAAATTAATTCCTTTAATTTCTACACAACATACTACATTCAACCAATAATATTTAACTTTGTTAGAGATATTTTGCTTTCCCTTGACAAGGCATTGCGATGAAATGATAATAGACTGACTACATAATAATTCAAAGATTGAATTTTAACTTTGTCAGAGATATTTTGCTTTCCCTTGACAAGGCATTGCGATGAAATGACTATACACTGAATTGACAATATAACGACTAGTTAATAATTCAAAGATTTTCTACTCAATTTGTCAGAGATATTTTATTTTACTTGACAAGGGATTGAAATGAATTGATAAATAACTTGTCAACTACATTTGGTATCCGTAGAAGTTAATATTCATAAATAAATTAAAAGAACTAAAAAGGTTCAACACCATAAAGTTCAACACTTTGAAAGATAAAGGGACACACCATAAAGTTCAACACCATAACTAGCAAATTCAGTTTGTTCTAGCGATCTTAATTTTCACCAGAACAAAGGGTTGTTATCTCTTGTAGCACTATTCGAACTCTTTGTTATTCTTCTATGCTCATCACCTCCCTAGACTCAATCAAGCGAGTCAGTCTCCTAACCAACAAATCGGTTCTATCCTTTATAGCTGACATTCGATTGTCAACCACTGATGGTTGAACTACCCTTTCCCCCAAATCAACCCCCCTTGTTGGATCAACTACTCCACCATCTTCAGGTTCTATCCTGATGAGCTGACTCAACCCATGTGGATGTCCTGGCACTCTAACTATTCGATACATATCATCGAAATTCATCTTCAGAATCTACATAAAATAGCAATTCGATACATATCGACAATTTAACCACAACATAATTAAATTTAAACAACCAATTAATAAATTATATACAGGCAACAACAAATAATCATCAATAAGAATATACCCAATTTATAATATTTATCATAAACCCTATGACAAAATACACAATTTCAAATATATCCATACACATTATTTTCAAAATTAAATCAAAATTAATTCCTTTGAATTCTACACAACATACTATATTCAATCAAAAATTAAACACAAACCCACTAAAACTAAACTACAACAATTTCGTATTGTATGTTCAATTTAACAAAGGGAACAAATTTTGAAACCTAATTGATAAAATCCACATAAACCCTAAATAAATTCCCAATTTCATAAGTTTAGAACACAAAATTCACAATTCAATAATCGGTTTATAATATGGTAATTACATGATTAATTAAACAACATATACAACCAATTTAACCACAAAGTCATCTAAATTGCATATCAAATTAAAACAAGTAAATTCAATTTTTGTTTGTAGAAGATATACCTTGATTTCGCTTGGAATAAGTTTGAGCTAAGTATGAAAATGAGAAACGAAGCTTTGGGTTCTCGTCCAATGATCGATGTGTTGGGAAAATGGGGGTGTGGGAGGATTTCGGCTAGGAGAACATGAAGGCAACAGGAGGGCGAGGTGTAGAAAAAACTAAAAAATTTAGGGTTTAAAACGGTGAAATAGACAGGCGAGAGCTAGGGATCTCGCCTACATCAGAGCGGGAATCTGGCATCTCGCCCGTCTATTTCCACACACACATGCGTCGCACGCTCACTAGGCGAAACTCTAGTCTCCCGCCTATATGCAAGCGGTACTCCAGCATCTCGCCCGGATCATTTTTCACACGATTTCTTCGCACAATTCATAGACGAGAATTTACAACTTCGCTTGTACAAGCGACATATTGAGATACCGCTTGGGAAGTGGGCGAGGTTTTGGGATTTCGCCTGTATGTTTGTTTTGCAGGCGGTAGTCCACAATCTCACTTGTACGAGGCGAATTGTTAGTATCTCGTTCGTCTTTCCAAGCAATATACTGGTACTTCGCTTACCCCCAAACGGTACTCTACGACCTCGCCTGATCATTCACCGCTGTTTTTGACCCAGATCAAAGATCAAATTTTTTGATCTTTGATCGATGGGTATAATCGTGTGATTGTGGATGCTCTGAACATTTATTGTAATTATGTAAACAAATTAATTATAAATTAAATTAAAAGAAAAATCAAATTGAAAAAAAAAAAAACATGGAAGTATGGAACCGAACAGATCAATACATGTAATAAATCAAATCCCTCTTTTCAATCTTTTGTTTCCTTAGAAAGAAAATTTGATCCATTTTGTTGTTGCAATACTAATGCGACTGCTTATCGGATTCATCTGCTTGATTAACTCATTCAACTTATCATATAGCACAACACCAATCGAAATACGAATGAACCCAAACAAACCTCAAGATAGTTGGTAACTATCGAGTTGATAAAAATTTATGATCAGGTAGTGAAGCTCGATGGGATTTTCTGTCGAACATCTTGTGAGCATCTAACTGCGATGGAGGAGCATGTTCACTATAATTTTCTAACCCTTTCTTTATTTTTCCCTGCAAATTCCAATTTAATCATTCGCAAATCTAAACACCTATCAAATATTCACCATTTATTCACTAAAGCAACTACAAAGACATCACTTCCAACTGATTATAAAGTTTGAAATAAACCCAGAACTCTGAGGAAACTAATCACTTTCTTCTCTATTCCTCACTGAAATTCCGAGTTTAAAACAAACATATTTGAAATTTCTGAAAAGCCAATAGACAATAATTCGCAATTGAAACTAATTCTCCATTACTTATCTAATAGTTTAATGTATCATCTTCCCAGTCCAAACCATAATTGACAAATACTGAAA
Source organism: Papaver californicum (assembly GCA_023531435.1). Lineage (NCBI taxonomy): Eukaryota > Viridiplantae > Streptophyta > Magnoliopsida > Ranunculales > Papaveraceae > Papaver > Papaver californicum. The sequence goes on from JAJJMC010029784.1 coordinate 10,518,848, forward strand.
CTAATTGCAACAACACCATTCTTCCCCAGATTAGGGCTGCACATCGGGTGGGTCAGGTCGGGTTTGACCTCACCCGCATCCGACCCGCCTCCAGTTGGTTTTATTTTTTCCACCCGCACCCGACCCGCCTGGTCCTCGGGTCGGGTCGGGTCTGACCCGCCCAGATGGCGGGTCGAGTCAGGCGGGTGCGGGTCACCCGTCCAGAAAATTATGTAAATTTTTTTATGTGTTTGGCTGTTTTTTTGATCCTCACGCGCGCCACCTGATAAACCATTTTAACTAACAATCGATAATCTTAAAATCTAAGTCCCAACATTCAAAATTATACAATAGAATTAGAGTTTTAATATGCAATTCTACGACATTTCCCACTAGCAACAAAAACAAGTTCATCTTAGTAGCAGTACCATCCAGGTCACCGAATATGAATCAATCGTCATCTATGATGATGGAAGAAGCAGCAAGGTTACCAAATAGCTCTGCAACAAAAGAAATGAACAATTAGAATGAAAAAGATTAAAAATACCAATAGTAATAATAGTATATGAAGTTAAGAACCATGATCCATGAAGTATAAATTATACCCGAATCAAGAACATCAACCTCCTCCTCCTCGACTCCAAGGCTAGAAGAATTTGTCAATTGGTGTACGTAACCAATTTTACAATAAAATTAACGCCTCAAGTGTTCTAGACTTTAAGGAACTTCGAAAAGGATCCAAAATTCGTTTTCCGATACTAAAAGCTGATTCAGAAGCAATAGAAGAAACAGGTATAGCAAATATATCTTTGGCTATGAGTGGTAAAATGCCATACCTCGCAGAGTTGATCTTCCACCAAAGTAATATATCAAAAGAAGAATCCTCCTCACTGGCCGGAGAGTAGATAGGCTCAGCCAAGTATCTTTCCACCTCAGATCTTCTATGATCCTCCACAGTACTCAATTGGCTTTTGCGTTTATTCATTTCTTCCCTATACTTAGCCTTGCCAGAAATAGAAGAACCTTGAGCAGAAGTGGAACTAGAGTTACCTAGAGACTTGGATGAAGATATCACACTTTCAGTTGTATGTTCTAATTTATAAGTTGTGAACAGTTCATCAAAATCCTTTTTAACTTTATCAACCCAAGCTTTTACCCTTCTTTGTTTTATCACAGGGTCGTAATGCACAACTAAATCTTCAACAGTCACATACAATCCTTGTTCTTTCTCTCGGGGATCCAGAAGTACAGCAGTAAACATCAACGAATTCATTTTTTCAAAATCTCCCCAATACTTGTTGTACTTGAGCAACATTACATCGCCCATGTGACTTAAGAAAGGATCCTCGTATCTATTTTTCCAATCTTCTAATTCTTGACGAACAGTACCGAGTTCCTCCAAGAATGAGTGCGAAGTAACATATGTAGAAGCTGAAAAAGCAACAGTTGAATCGTAGAATACCTTTAAAAACTGAATCAGAACTCTGGAATTGCACCAATCATATCTTTCAGGAGCATGCACTGGAGGCCTTTTCTTCTTCTTGGATTTTCTAAGAGCAACATCTACTTCTTCTTCTGGAATATCTACTTCTTCTTCTTCATGGTCAGAATCTAGATCAAAATCAGCATTTATATCAACATTGTCATCACCGTCACCCATATGAAAAGTGGTACTGGAATATCATAACAAAACTTCTCACGGAATGCCCTATCTGACTCATGTAGCCTTTCAAAAGCTTTTTCATACCTCTCTGCAGCAACTAACATCAAATAAGTAGAATTCCACCGCGTTTTCACATCCAAAATCAAACCTTTTTTACAATCTATCCTTTCCATCAGCAACATCCATAAACTTCTTCAATCTTGCGGGAGATTTTGTGACATACTTTACCACTGCCCTGATTCTGAGAATTGATGTATGGTACTTTCTTAAACCATCCTTAACGACAAGAGCAAGTACGTGGGCCGCACATCTAACATGCAAAAATTTAGCTCCAAGTAATGAAGAACCCCAACTAACAACTTGTTTTCTCAAATAATCAATAGCAGTTTTATTCGCAGATGCATTATCAAGAGTGACAGTGAATACTCTCTCAAGCCTCCATTCCACCAAACATTTCTCCAAAGCCTTACCAATTTGTTTACCTTCGTGACTTTCAATCAAACAAAAACAGATGATTCTTTAATGCAGCTTCCATTCCCGATCAATAAAATGAGCCGTTACAACCATGTAATTGTAGTTCTGCATCGATGTCCAAGTATCAGTAGTAAGACATACTCTTGTCTTATTTGTCTTGAAATAACTTATCAATGCGGCCTTCTCATTCAAAAACAGCGTGCATATATCACGATACACTGTCATACGACTTGGAATCTTAAATCTCGGCTCAAGAAACTTATTGTAAGCCCTAAAACCTTCGCCTTTAAAAATTCTAAAAGCCATTTCATCTGTAATAATAAACCTAATCAACGCTTTTCTACATCCTTCTTGAGAAAAACTGACCCCCACCAACTGTGGTTCCTCTCCCGACTTGCACGGCTGAAAACCAAGTGTTTGTTGTCCTCCTTGCTCCTTATTAACTGATTTCTTATACTCAATACACTTCTCTAAATGATGAGAAATATTGGTAGTCCCATGTGTTTTACCACCAATCTTGTAACTACCCCGACCCTTTGGACAATGCTTACACTTTGCTTTAGCACCATCTTCTATAATATCGAAGTGATTCCATACCCAAGATTTCTTCACACCAACTCTAGGCTTCTTATTTGATGATGAAGGTTGAGAAGATGGTGTCGCGTATGATGAAGGTTGACTAGATGGTGACGCTGATGACCCAGCTGTACTCCTTGTCCCTGCTAAGGATGCCGGTTGATGTTGAGGTGGAGGTCCCATACAACTTTGGGATGGTCTTCCTTGTACAAGTGGAAGATCTGAACTAACGGCATCTTCTGAGATTTCAACCATGTTGATAACCTACAACGAAGAGATGGCAGAAGGGGTGAGTTATCATACATACATATGTATTATAGTTAGTCAAATACAGTAGCACTGTTAATATGTATTAGAGTAAATGTTCAAAAAGTTGGTACTTCTCATTTTACTCATATTTGTTTTTGTTGTAACTAGACATGATAGTAGTTACATAGTTCCTGGTAGAGGTTATAAAGAGTATAGAGTTGAAGCTGTATATTTGTACAACAACAGTACTGCACTAATCCATAAAAGAGTGGTTAATCCATAACAAGAGATTATACTTTAATTACTCATTCCACGAGATATAATATGATGTACGTATAAATCAAAGAAATATACAGAGGATTGGTTAGCTAAATCCACCCTTGAACAATTAAATACAACTGAATTCTCACCCAAGTGAGATTAATAAAATGCCTCAGAAAATTCACAATACATCATCTATGCGAGCCTACTCAGTTGACAGACATATGAAATTCTGTCTAATCAACAAACATTAATTTTCAGCAAGTAGAAATCATGAATATACATACTACAACAAAACCCACTCATTCAAAAGTGTGCAAATCATTTTTATTTTAATTCTCCGCATCACTTGTATGTTGTATCTTCTATTATAATCAGTCCGGCTCACGACACTATTTAACAAACTCAGTACATAACGTTGATGTACTTCACAAAATGCACAAAACTCAGGTTGTCTATAAAGTTGCTGCAGACTTATTAGACCACCGGTTACACATAAGATCTTATAGCCATATAGCTCTCACTATAAATTCCTATTAAATTCCCATTCACCACAAAACTCATAAATCAATTCAACCATTATAACTTATATTTTCCACTTATCAATCTGACATCAATCAATTAATGTTAGTTATCATGGTAGCATACAAATTGATACTCTTAACCATTCGTGAACAAATGAGTTGCTAAAAGAACACTAACTATTGAATCATGCGTCAAGCGTTACAAGTTTCCATAAACACAAGTTAAACACTAAGTTTTTTAATGTTGTACACCACAAATGAAACTGCACAAGTAGAAGACTTCTCATGCTTGTACATGCTACTATAGATTACATCTAAGTAACCACCACTCACCATATTATGAAATAAAATAGTAATCTCAATGTTCACATAAATGTCACTTATTGTATCTATTTTATACAATCAATTACAACCAGTGTAATTCACGGTGCTTCTCAGCATAGACAACAATTAAGCAAAGAGTTATCAAGAAAATATGTGAGAGAATTGGCATACACATTTTAGCAAGACATTGGTAAACCAAAACAAACTACCGTAACAACATTACTTGCATGTACCTATTCATCCATATACTAGATATACTCTTCCATCTAAGAATTTCATAAAGCAGTGCAGACATTTCACCTTTGAGAATCAGTTACCATTTGGTCCTATTTATTCATATTCCAACTAGCATTGCCGGTAGTAGACGGCTACTCACAGTATCGGACAACCACAAATTAGGAATTGATCGACCTGACTTTTAATTAACTTTTACTCCAATGTAAACGGTATCGATCAACCAGTCGTAACCATCAAACGTCATCAATATATACAAGTTCCTTTCAAACTTAATAAACCTTCAATTATCTATGGGGTAAAATGAACTAAGATGGATTCTCATTTCACCGCTTCATCAAACAGATTATAGGCACAAAATTATACTAACTACTTACAGAGTTACAGGAACCAATTGGTATTTCTATTCAAGAATTTAATCCAGAATCAAATGAATGTTAAAAGAAACAACTTGCACTACACCACTGATCATATATAAAAATGAACTCGTACAAACTCACACAAGCATTTAACAAGGATTAGACATTGCCAACAGATTTGGGAAAATTCCCCAAATTTTAACTTGAAGAGCCCTAGTTCTAAAATTGATCTACAAACACTCAAAACTAGTAAAACTCTATCACAGATTTACAAACACTCAAAACTAATAAAACCCATATTCAATTGCTACTAAATCATGTAATGAACACATTAATTTCAATTAGGGCAAAAAAAATTTAATAAAAGAAACAGTACCTGTACAGCTGTACACCTGATAGAGATTCAACTGATGGTGGTGATGAACTGATGATGCAGTTGGGTTCACGGTGGTGGTGGCGGTGTGCTCTGTAAGAGAAGTAAGAAAGAATCGTTGAAGAAGAAATGGAAGTATGGAACAGAGAAGAAGATGAAGTCTGAATTCTGAAAAGTGAAAATAGAGTCGATGAGTTGAATCAGTTGATGCTTATGAGTGAGATGGCGGGTGGGCGGGTCGGGTCGGGTGAGAGGAGTATCACCCGCACCCGACCCGTTTATTGGCGGGCCGGGTGCAGGTCGGGTTGACGGGTTGGGTCGGGTTTGTGCAACCCTACCCCAGATTGTGTTGTTACAAACTCTAAGTGACAAATACTGAAACTAATTGCACCATCATATGTATTCAATTAACATATCCTGACCCATCATATCTAGAATATCAAATTTACCAACAAGCTACAATCATAATTGGAATAGCAAAATACAGAAGTTTTTTTTTTGGACCCATAGAGAAAGGCTTTATGAAGAAGATAGTTTTCTTAAGATTTTAGAGTTTATAGATCGTTGATCATTTTCGAGATAAATATTGATAGATAATAGATGTGGATTTTCTTTGCGACATGTGGCGACTTTCTGTTTCAGATATATGTACCGTTGATTTTTTCAGAGATCTAAATAATTATTTGATCAAACATCATTAGATTTACACGTGTCACTGTTAATTCATACACATATAAGGACACATGTGGCAACTAGTAAAGGGTAATGGACCAAAATAAACGAAAGATTGACTGAGTTAACATTGTTGGATGGAAACGGGCCTAGATGAGGCTTTATCTAAAAATAATCCTTAATTTTCTCGACAGGCTTCTGTACAAATTTTGGTAATTTTTCGTAAGCAGGAGCGGCCGAAATGCTGAAGCCAAAGGCTTCACTTATATATTGCCCATGCTTTTATTAACCACGACCCATTGACTTTGGTAAATAAAGATAGACTATAATTTAAGTTAGACTTTTTTCTATTATTATTGGTCATAGCCCATAAACTAGGTAAATGAGTTATTAAGTTGAGAAATCGGTGACTCAGTGACCTATTATAAAAATAAATAGATTTATTTATATATATTTTTTTAAACGATCGCCAAGCAAACCGTGAGAACCGTTCTATCATATTCTTAACAAACTATCTCATAAGAAAAAGGAAAGTACTCCTTAAGAATTATGGAAAAGCCATAAACCTTCCTATAAATTCGTAAAGGAGTAGAGGTGTCTTGCAAAATGGAAGTTCTTTTACCTAAAAAGGTAAAATTAGGTCCCAAAATCTTTGATGAAATTTCATTAGATACGCTGAAAATAATAGTGCTTATAGATTTCTAGTACATATATCGAAAATTTCAGATATTCACACAAATACGATAATTGAATCTAGAAATGCCGTATTTTTTGAAGATATCTTTCCATGTAAAGATAAGAATAGAGGTAGGGGTTTAATTGACTCAAATGAAAAGTTGATTAACAAGAGAACTTTTGATCAAATTGATGTAAATCATTCTAATCAAGATATGTTTTAACTTATAGAGTGAAAGGCTAGAAGAATTAAAAGAATGAGAACTTCTAAGTCGTTTGGTCCTGATTTTCTGACATTCTTGTTAGAAAATGAACTTCAATCTTTTAAAGAGGAAATGTTTACTCCGGAAGCACCTTTCTAGAAAGAGGCTATAGATAAAAAGGTTGAATCTATTTTGCAAAATCACACTTGGGAATGGGTGGAGCTCCCTCCGGTTGTAAACCTTAGGGTTGCAAGTGGATTTAAAAAAAAAATGAAACCAGACGGTTCATTTTACAAATACAAGGCAAGACTTGTAGCAAAGGGTTATAAACAAAAGGAAGGATTATATTATTTCGATATGTACTCTTCTGTAACGAGAATAACCTCAATCCGAGTATTAATTGCAATTGCTACATTGTACAACCTTGAGATACATCAAATGGATGCTAAAACGGCTTTCTTAAATGGTGAATTAGATAAGGAAATCTATATGGAACAACCTGAGGGTTTTGTAGTTCCTGGTCAATAAAAGAAAATCTGTAAATTGGTAAAAATCACTTCATAGGTTAAAACAAGCGCCGAAGCAATGGCACCCAAAATTTGATAGTGTGATGATATCCAATGGTTTTAAAATAAATGAATGTGATAAATATGTATATTCCAAGAATACATAAAAGGGTTGTGTGATTTTGTGTCTTTACGTTGATAATATGTTTATTATGGGTAATAACATTGAAGTTATTACTTATACAAAGCAACTGTTAATTAGCAAGTTTGATATGAAAGATCTAGGTGTGGCTGATGTTATTTTAGGAATAAAAATTTCTAAGACATCAAATGGCTTGGTATTATCTCAATCCCATTACATTGAGAACATACTAAGTAAATTTGAGAAAAGTGATTGAGGTGTTTCAAGAACACCTATTGATCCAACACTTCACCTAGCAAAAGATCGTGATCAAAGCATATCACAAGTTGAGTATTCTCGCATAATTGGTAGCCTAATATATGTGATGAATTGCACTCGTCCGGACATAGCTTGTACAATCAATAAACTAAGCAGGTTTACGAGTAATCCAGGAAAACACCATTGGAAGCCTATAATCCTAGTTTTAAAATACTTGAGCTATACCCTTGATTACGGATTACACTATACGAGATATCTTCATGTATTAGAAGGATACTCATATGCAAATTGTATATCGAATTCTATAGATATTAAATCCATTAGTTGGTATGTATTTTACAATAGGTGGTGGAGCAGTATCTTGGAAATCTTCTAAAAAAACTTGTATAGCCAGATCCATAATGGAATATGAGTTTATTGCTTTGGATAAAACAGGGAAATAAGCAGAATAACTTCGAAACTTTTTAGAAGACATTCCAATAAGGATAAAACCCATGCATGCAATATGTATTCATTGCAACAGTCAATCTGCAATTGGCAAAGTAAGGAGTGATATATATAATGGTAATTATCGACATATAAGAAGGAGACACGAGACCATAAAATAATTGCTCTCAACCGGAATTATTACCGATCGATTATGTGAAGTCCAAGGACAACCTAGCGGATCCATTTACTAAGGGTTTATCCATAGAGAAAGTCTAAAGATCATCGAGGGGAATGGGCTTAAAGCCTACAGCTAATGAATCATGTTAAGGGAAACCCAACCTAGTTGACTGGGATCCCAAGATCTAGGTTCAACGGGACGAATTCACCTAAGGCACTGGGAAACATGAATCTATATATGTTTCTACCCATTCTTATGATGACACACTGCTTCTTGTCACGTAGTTAAGGATAAGCATTGCTTTTAATGATTCCTAAGATTTGGAAATTCCAAATAGGGTATGGCAGGATACCCTTAATAGGAAATCACCTATCTAAACTGAGAAGTGTGGCCGCTTCCTTGAGAACCTATGATAGGTTAGGTTCATCTGAAAGTGCTTCATGAACTCCGGAAATTTTCAGGGACGAAACAAACACAACCATGAGAACCAACTTGGTTTACACTAAAAAATTGATAGTTCAAAGCCTTTGGCACACTGACCCAGTAGTAAACCCGATAGTTGTTCACTAAGGAAGGTTCAAGGCGAAAGCTACCTATTCCCATGCAATTTATTTCCGTTTGAACTCTCTTTAGTGTTTATCTACATTTTTGAATGCACCAAATTTTTATACATGTGGGGGATTGTTGAAAAATTGTAATTGACTTGACAATTTTCATATGAACAAAAAATCCTTTTTATATTGGATTTGTAAATGGGATATACACGTATAATTTGGACCTTATATTGTTTGGTCTAGTTAGAAAGATTTAGTTAATATGAAACTAAGAAAAACCTAAAATACCCATTGACAACCCTTCACGAATTCATATTGAGATTTGAATTTAACAACCCTCCATGAAACAACACGAAGATTCGATGAAGAGGTACTATTAGCATCTATGTATACCCTTCACAATTATGTGAAAACAACAATTAGATTAGCAATGATCATTCTACTGCATTCTATAGAATCTTCAATTAGATTTCTGTTAAAGAGAGTTCATCCCTTCAAGTTTTGGTTCGTCGTTTCTAGAAGTTTGGAGTGCTACAACATCGAGAAAAAATTTGTTGTATCCTGGGAGACAGACATCAATAGTTTGTAAACGCCAGTGCATGGTGAATCTGTCTTAAGGCTAAAGGATATAACCCTTACCTCGACTTCAATTTCGTCTAATTGGGTTTGTATTTCTCTTTTTCTTTTCATTGGAGTTTCTGCACAGGATTGCCATCACAAGTAAAAACCAACAGCCAGCCTGAATTACACCAGAAATTTAACTAGTACAGTTATGACCTATTCCTCATGCGGCTATTTTTCCTATCCCAACCGTGTTGCGTCCCGCTAAAGTAAGAACAACAACTAACCTTGGAGTCTTTGACTATCTTAACAGTTAACATCTCAACGAAGCTTCTTAGCTAAAGAAAGTGACTGATAATTCTGTGAAACCCTAAAAAAATAATAAAACATATTCTTTTACTGCCTACTTTAGTCTTCCATTTGCAGGAGGAGAAAAGACTTAATCTAACAACACATCATCAACCAAAATGAATAATTACTATTATTTAATTTAAATATTAATGGCTTAGTAGTAGTCCCTTAATTCTGCAACAAAAAACCAAACAAGAAAACAAAAAAAGAATACTTAAAAAAACACAGAGACAGAGAACAGAGATGATGATGATGGATATCTCGGGAGTTTCTCCTGATCTATGTTTGCACATCTTCTGCATTGCTGTTTTTATTACTCTTAGTTTGATTTATGTTTTTAGTAATAACAATAATGATAATAACTCTGAATTAAAGACTTTTGTTTATATACCTGATGACGATGATGATGAAATCAGTAACAATACTCTTGATGATGATGACAGAGGATCGAGAAATGGAAATAATAATATTAATCAGATTATTACGATTACAAGAACGATTCGTGATTGTTGCCGTGTTTGTGGCAATTCAGCGAATAGTCGGTGTTCTAGATGCAAATCAATTCGATATTGGTATGAATTTCTTCTCATTCTTTGATTCAATTTGCTGTTTTTTGGTTCGATTTTTGAGGTTAAATTCTTTCGTTTGTCAATTAAACGCTTTGTTGCAGTGTTCTTGGTTGTTTTATTTTAAAAATGACACATTTTAAGGTTAGTTTCTAGGTGAATTTTAAGGCAAGAGGAGGAGAAAACATTTAACATTGATCACATTTGAAAATTGGACCTTAAGATGAATGCATTTTCTTTAAATTGGAAACTTTGTTTCTTAGGATTTTAGATTGCTGGATTAGTTCCTTATGTATCGACCATTTGAGGCACTATTACTACTAGCATAGAACATCACTATGCCATTGCTAAATTTAGCACCTACTTACCCTCGCTGTGTCACACTCACCATCACTGCCATCACCAGCCAGCATCACATCTTGACCACCAGTGTGCTCCATCATTGCAGTAATATGATGCTGTGGGTCTGCTGGTGTGATCAACCTTAGCTACCGCCAAACTATCGTTGGTGCTTAGCTATATATCACCACCACAATACGTCAATTTCGACCATCTTTAACTGTTTTCCTTATTGGGATTATTATTGTTATGTAAAATTAGCTCTTGAAGTAGCACTGACTCTGCTTTGGTTCCAAAACTCCTCCCAAATTTCTATCCATTTATGGATTCTGTCGGGCATATGAATTTTGTGGAAAATTTCTCAACAGTTCTAACTTTCATACCACAGTTTCTCCCTACCCTATCTACATGTAGTTTGGAGATGTCTTGAGAGCACAACCCATCAAAGATTAGTTCGATCTATCCTTGTGGGATCGGATCTCAAAGAGATTTAGTAGCTATGTTGACCTTTACTCCCATGGCAACTAATTCAGCCACATGAGTCCTTCTGCTGCTTTAAGGAGAGGAATGTTTGTTGTTCTTCGGGCTTCACTTTTGCATAGAATTTCCTCAGTCAATATTTTTTGGGGGTGAATATGGATGTTAAGTTTGTAGAGTATATGTTCTTTTTGTATAGTCTGATCACTAGCTTTTAAAAAGTTGTCTTTCTTAACATTTGCGAGGTTAGGAAGTGATTTGGTAAACCTTAGGATGGTGATGTCCCTACTTTGGTGTTTAGTTTTCTAATTGCTTGGGCCAGGAACTCCTCTTTTCACCCTTGCTTTTGAGGGATGACATCGATATGTGAAAGTACGGCATTTGGATTCTCTTAACATGGAAGTGTTTGATTTGGAACTCTAGTTATGTAAGATGCCATTTGTGCATACAATTCTTATGATGAAAGGTTCCTCTTTCACATTTCTTGTATGCATATTTTCCTTATAGGATAGAGTATCGTTCAAGTTTTATCTATCTCATGAAGCTCTGTGATATAACTTTAGGATTCCATTCTTGAAAAAGTTGATGGAATACTTGAAGGTTCAATAAAGTTATCTTGTTTGAATCCCATTTAAGAAGTTGCTTTTTGACTTCTAGAAGCAAAGTAGTCAAAAGTTAGTTTGGGCACACAATTTCAAAATGACTTCTAAAATTGGGTACCCCAACTAATTTTTAACTTTTTTGCTTCTAGAAGGTGAAAAGTAATTTCTTAACTGGTATCCAAACAGGGTCTTAAGGGTAGACTTCGGAAGCATGCACATTTTCTTGGTTTTAAGGGTGTCAGGGTTTAATGCTGATAGGTTTTGGGTGATCAGGTTTGGGTCTAGTATCTTATTTATAACTTCCGTTTGTTTTTTAACTGGGATTCATGATTATGTATCTCTTACTCCTTTAGCAAAGTGGGCATAGTCTCTTACGCTCTCATTAGTTCTTTCAATTTGATGTGTCATGTGAGTCATACTTGGCAAGATCCCTCCCTCCTCCCTCGATCCTGGAATGATGTGGAAATGAGCATCTTAGTAAAATAGAAGACCATGCAAGGAATTTTAGAATATGCTGTGAAATGTGCGTAGTTGGTGATTTTTCTTTGAAAAAAAATGTCCTAAAATCTATGAGTTGAGACCGTTGGGTTTTTATGGTCCTTTAGACTAAATTTACGTTCTTCAACGAGATATCAGGTCAGTCAGTTCAAGTACTTGTACCATAACATTTGTGGTTTCATGGGTTTTCCTACAAGTAACAAAACAGTCAGCACACAGAGAGACTTTGAATTGAGCAAATTTTACAATATAAAGCTGACATATTTGGTCAATAATTCACACAAATTTATTGGCATGTTTATGAATTGAGTATGAATTAACACTGTACTGTTTAAGCATGGAGGAGCCATCATGGTCTATGCATTTCATATTCTTTCTTTGTTCATTTGTGTGTGTGAGTTGAATCAAATTTTTTATGTTTTAGCTCACGGGATTGTCAAATACAGCACTGGCGAGCTGGTCATAAATTAGAATGCAAAGAAGATTCCTCGCGAACTAGCTGCAATGAAAGAAGAGCTTCAGGATACATGGATACAATTTGCTCAAAGTATCAGCAGTCAAGAAAGGTGAGTCACTGATTCCTTTGTCAGACTAAAAACTGTGCTCTGTAGGGAAATTGTTAAATCCCCACAGGAGGCTATTCTCCAAATTGTAAGATAGTTTTAGATTTGGGTAGTTACAGAGTAAAAGACACACTCTTGCGCATTCACGTGGAGTAACTTTGCTACATTCTAATGGTGCATAAAATTTTTGTAGTAGGATTCAATAAGTAAAAACAGGGAGCAAATAGTATCTTCAATAGCTTAACAACAAGGTTTATTCAGTATTATGACATTGCATCAGTTTACATTAAATTGAAAATGCTGTAGCTATGACGGTGATTCTTCTAGCTTGATGACCGCATCCAGTAATGGAACTAGAGCTCAAAATTTTAATTGGTTGATGGAATTTCTGCTCTAGAGAGCATCAATTTTGCTATTGTTGTGTTTTGTACTGATCCGTTGGCCGTGCCTTTATATTTTGGTTAAGTGTGTAGGAAAACATAATATATTAATATCCATAGAGAGGAAAATTTGAGTTGATCGATTTGCTTACTTAGAATAATAAGGCGTTATATCTATGAAGGGCTTGTTTTAATTTTGTTGGAGATCTTACATAGCTGTCACTTAGAAACCTGCACCAAGCTGAATAGTGCTATGGTAAAACATATCCATCTCTGTTCTCTAGATATCTGGTGCACTTCAGTTTTTCTTTTGTTTTGTGAAATTTTCCAATCACTGCTTCTATGAAGTATGTCTCTTTCAGGGATTCCATGAGCTGTCTCTTTTACGTCATTATTTTTCTGTTTTGGGGACTAGAAAATTCTCTTTGGAGGATTGTTTTGTTCCATTATACTGGCCTAAGAAATCTCGATTAGATCTTGTTACTAGAATCAGCAAGACTTTGCTGTAATAAACAAGAATCCATTTAAACCTTTTTGTTTATAGAGAGCATTTACTAATAAGTTGTGTTCTGCCTCTTTGATGTTTTGCTGCCAAGCTGATTTATTACTATCCCTAGCAAGTTTCTTGTAGTGAAAAATCGGTTGCACTGCTAATGTTATCACAGTGGCACCAAATTCTGCAGTGTGAAATGTCATTAAATGCGTAATGATTTGCATTAGAACTTCGAGTAGGGTATTGGACCACTTGTAACAAAACTCTAGTGCATTCAGATCTAAGTGATTGTTTCATGAGCTCTGTTTTGAAATCTAGTTTCGGGACAATATGATTAAGCATAAAACCCCAAATTTTCAATTTTTCTTAGTCTTGTTGATGAAGCTCATCCGGGTTTCTTTTATGTGGATCCATTACAGGATGAAGCTTTAGTGGAAGAGAAAGGGCCGTCAGAAAGAAATTTGGTCAAGGAATTAAAGAGTGTTGAAGAGTGTCCAATCTGTATCAGCAAAATTCGACTTTCTAAACTAAGACGCCCATCTGTTTCATGCGATACTTGCAAACACAAATTTCATTTTAGTTGCATCTCCAAGTGGTTCTCAATCTCTAAGAATTCAATATGCCCGTTATGTGGATGTAAATTCAAACCAGGAGGTGTGCTGCAACTGACTGCGGCTAAGAAATCCTGACACAGCATGTTACCTACTCCTTCAAATTGCCATGCATGATAACTGATAATATGGTATGTGTTACACATTTTTTTGATTGCTGTACAGATTTCAGAGTCATGATCGAAAAGAAAGAAAATATTGAAAGAAGAAAAAGTTCAAAAAAGATAGAAACAATTCCTCATTGTTTATAAAGAATTTGTTGTCCTTTCTTGTTCAAGCATGTAATTCTAGACTAGTTGTATAGTTTCTTTTGGTAACTGGATGAATTTCTGATTCATATTAGTCTGGTCGTGGTTCGGCTTGTGTCTAAAGATTATGATTTTCGGGGACTTGCGCAATCCTGTTAATCAGTGTTTAACGTGGATTTTTTCTTTTTTTTTTTTAGTATAGAACAATTAAAGAAAATGGTGCTTTCTTTGAAATAGGTTGTATTGTATGAAGTTGTAGAGAACTCACAAGCATTTGCAGATATGTCAGGTTTTTCGCATTATACACATCTATAAGCTATAAGCATCATTCATTTGTACATTTGTTATGCAACTTATATCACTTGGTTTTTTACCAATGTTTTCTAGATACACTATATTCAATTTGAACAGGGTATGCCCCAGCAACCAGAAATTTTAAATTATCTTTTCAAATCAGATTGAAAAAGAGATTTGACATACTTGGGTATTATTCTCATCGAAAACTTTTTTATTCGGGTAACCTAACAGGTCCTACATCCCATGAATACATATAGATGATCCAACCTACAATTTGAAAGACAAAACACCTTTTCATTTCCAACCAGAAAATAAGCACCTTCCAAAGTATAGAAGATTATAAATTGTCCTTATTCGGAATGCTTATGAACTAATTAAGGTTATGTTTGATAGCAAGAAAATAACTAAGTGTAGTAGGGGTCGAGCCAGTTTAGAGCATGGATGTGTAGTCCAACTGACCCGAAGACCAATTGTTTGCTATTTTTAATTTATTTTTTTGTCACAAAGTGGGTTCCTAACCCCATTTTACACCCCATCCAACTTGTCAAAAAATTTTATACCCCTTCCTCCAAGATCTGGCTACGCCCCTGCGTAACCGGTTCCGGATTAAAACGTAAGCAATTTCATGAAATAATTCCTTCGGACATGCAAAGGAGAACTTTTCCACAAGTTTAAGTTAAAAATACATATAAGTTATTCCTTTCTCAAACAAAAACACACACAAAAAAAACAATTTGTTTTAAGTATATTTCTAACGTGTCGGTCGTGATTCTTGGAGACTCATATCCCATTGGAGATGCTTTAGAGGAATTGGCTTAAACTATTTGTTGAAGTTTGAATGCTTATTTGTGAATCTTGACATTTGTATCAGCAAATGTGTTTATTGCCAACTAAAAATTCCAAATAGTAAAGAAACTTGAACTTGAACAAAGAACTAGAACTCCTATTGTTGTTCCAAACAAAGAACTTGAACAGAGCATCTGCACTCTTTCAACTTTAGGTTGTTAAGATTCTCCACCAATTAATGATGCATAAGAAAATAAATTTCACTTGTGTTTACTTTCAAACTTCCAGTACATGCATGTTACTTCTAGCCGTTTTGCAGTAGAGATTTTATGACCAACATATATGATATTGTCAATTGGAATTGTCAGTTTTTAACTGGTATCTCTTGTTTATTTTTACCTCCAATTGGTGGTATAAGTCTTTTGTACCTTTTTTTTTTTTCTGTTTTTAATTTCTTTTTCATCACTTACAAAAACAAGATTGGTAAATGAAGATATCAATATTAGCAGAGTGATATATAAAACAAAATAATTCTAATTATTGGATCTTTGATCGGCATCTTTTTTATCACCTATTAAGAAAACAATAACAAATGTGAGAACTCAAAGGATCTTAGAACTCACCTATCCACAGAAGGTAACTACTGCATGTTTCAGCTAAATCATAGTAAACAAGTGAGTGCAGTTATCCTTATTTGTTAACTGGCTTTTAAAATCTAATCATGCTAAAAAAAAAAAAGTTTATTCACTGTTTGACCCTATTCAGTAACAGTGTCTTACTGTTACCTTCTGTGGATCTTTTGTTTCATGTGCACAACTAACTTACTATACCAGCTAGACAATTGTTCCCCCACTTTATGTTAAGTGTTTCTTCACCAACAAAAGTTTTATCTTCTTTACCTTTTACGTTATTTTTCCTTGCTTAATTGTCTTGTAAAAGTGTGGCCGTTCATCCATACTTCATTCTTTCGCTTGACAAGGTGACTTGGATACTCCATACTATCCAAGTCATCTCCTCAAGAAAAAAAAATTTTACTTTCTAAAAAAATAATATATATACCAATAAGAAGACCAGCCAATAACGAAGTCTTCTCCTTCAAGTGCAAGAAGCTACCTCCTTATTACCTTTTTAGGGTGGGAAATATTTGACTTGCTTTTATATACTGTATTATTATCACGTAAAGATGATGAGTACAAATGGGTGGTGTCTTACACTAGTGATCAACAAAAAGTCTCATCATCAAATAAGACTTATATCATGATATTGACCCAACTTTGATGAGTAAGAAAGCTAAAAAGGCTTTGATCACACTTTGAAATTAGAAGCAGGCCAACAAGATAATTGGGGTCCATTTATGTCATATGATGGGAAGAATGCTTGCCTGAAAAATTAAGGGTCTGAAAGGTGAATCATGTATTTCTCCATAAACTATAGTACATCTTTGTTGATCAAGATAGCAGTCGCACTTTTTTATTTTGCAACACGTCCACAATTGCTTGTACGAACTGCAGGCTACACACAAGCACCATTATGGTGATCTTTTTGGTTGGGTGATTCATCATCTTTCGTGATACACATGCAACATGGTTGGCGTCAAAGCAACGTATGCTTTTATATCTCAATGTGTGTGTCGCTGTAATGGTATTGCCTTGCTGGCCCATCACCATAGACAAAAATCTCATTTTATCGTTAAAGTTGGCAGAATCTTATCCTTAACAAACAAAAATAATAGAAATAACACCGTTTGTTCACTGGTAACAATTGGTGTGTTTTCAATAGTTCATTTTATTAATGAACTTGTATGTGTTTAATTAGTAGAAAAAATCTATTTAAAAATAATTAACATGTCCACTTAAAACAATAATTAGTTTATTAGAAATGGTCACTAAAAACACCTAGTATTTTGATCTGATCGATTTGGTCAACTCGAATATATTTAAATATAAATTTTGAAGAATGTGGAGTCCAGTTTTATGCACCTGGCATTTCAATATTCTTTCTTGATTTAATATTGGGAGTTGTGTAACAAAAATCAATATTTTAAACATGCATTATAATTGGACCATCCATTAACTACTTAACCAATTCAATGAATATGCCAAATTCACATTTTTTAGAGCAGTGTGTACAAAAACCGATTTAAGATTGTGCATCAATTTTTTCAAAATATTCGGTTTGTTTGGGCCTGAAAATTCGTGGGTGGTTAATAAGTGAACGGGCCAGATAGCCTGACCTGGCCCGTTATAACCCAACCTCAAGGGAGAGCTAAAAGTTCCCGAACAAAAAGTAGCTTTTTGCAGGATGGTCCTCATCCAAATCGTGCCCAAAATAAACTTTAAAAGGAAATCAATCCATCGATATTTTTGGTTAAAGGCTAGGAGAAAATGTGTTGGTGAGAAAGTTTGTTGTATAGAAACCTAAACTAATAGAAGAAAAATTTGAATAATATCAGTGGGAAATGGAAAAAAGGTTAGATGACGATAAAAAGTGTGATGAGGATAAACTTTAATTTTTCAAAAGGATATACGTAAAAAGTGAGAAGCAGGTTTAAGATTAGATTAGTTTGGTGAGATCAGTTTGTTTGGGACTTTTTAGGGCGAGAAAAAAGAAAGAAATTGTGTCATGCCTTATGCTTTCAAAAAGGCAAAAAAGAAAAAAAAGTATATCATGCCTAAGATGTGGGCATGGTTAAAAAGACAAAAGGAAAGTGTTTGATTTTTGCAAGAAAGAAAACATCTCTTAATGCAACCACTTTTTGCTCTATTTTCTTATTGTTTCTTTTTGTAAAGTTTGTAAATTGTAATGGAGGATCACATTGTTAGTCAAAAAATTTGCTTCACGTTTGGTTTAAGAAGTTAGAAAAAGAGTTTTAACCAGAGAGAGTTAAGGGTTAAGCACTTACATATATTCGGACCGTGTCAATTTAATATTTTCTTAGTGAATTAATCTCATAAGTAATCTTAAAGCCTATTTGGTAAATAGAAGTAAAAATGTTTCAGCTTCTCCAGAAATGAGAATTTTAAATCTTAAGAAAAAATAATTTTACATCACAAAAAAATAAAAATAATAATAATAACTTGGCCATATTTGTTTATTTATAGACAGAAATCATTTTAAAATTCAGTTTTTAAATACATTTTTTACTTCTACTTCTTAGAGGATCTCTAACTACATTTCAAAGTTTAATATTTAACATTTTGGATACCAATTTTTATATGTTTATCATTACCTGTATAACATGTTTAGCCAGAGAGAATGTAACTATTTTTTCAGTAACGAAGAATTTAGAACTAATGAGAAAGTTTAGCTTATATACATACTGAAATTACTAATTTAACTCAATTAAGTTAAAAAGTTAAAGAATTAAAAAATTAGAAAGTTAATTTTTATAAAGAAAAATCTTTGAACATCTGACTTCTTCTGGAACTCATTTGTGTTTTCGTTATTCAAACATAGTATTTGACTCCTCCCCTCATAAAAGCTAACTCCTCAAAATTAGATTCCTATCTCATGGTAGATAGGTACACAGCACTCTGCCTCGCTCTTTTGTGTCATAATTCACAGATAAATTAGCTTTGATATAAGCAGGCAGATATGAAATACCGAAATATGCATGAAGTTTTTTGTTTTCTGGATTCTCCAATTTTTTTTCTTTTGAAATGCAAAGTTTGGGTTACTATCTATGCCACGTGATCCCTGGTGAGGGGGACCAAGAGATAATTGACACCAGTAGTATTTCTTTATCATTTATTAAGGGTGTCTTTGTAATTTCGTGGATAAGCAGACAAATTTATTAACAGCAACAAGAAAGTAATACGTAGAATCTACGATACCCATACTCAATAAATGCCGAAAGTGACCCCACAACTTTTGCTGTCTTTGTTTTGAAATTATGTGTTTGTGATGCGTCGACCTCTCCCTTAAGTTGAAACACGATAAGGTATTACTTTTTCCTTTTCTTTGTATTTAAGTTTAAGTCCCTTCATGTACACTTTATTACCAATAGCGATCCCATGCTTTTATTCTCGAGTATCAATATTGTTACTTTGTTTGTCTTTTTGACTGAAAAAGTTAATTTTATAGAAAATACACTTTATCACCGGAAAAGTGATAAAGAGTCGAGCAAATAGATTATAAAGTTAGGATATGACGGCATCCCAATTACATATCAAAGTAGATAAATTAAAACCATGAAAGATGTTAATACTTCTAGCTCAATTGAACAACAAGCATTTGACAATATCAACGAGTTATTATTTGGATTTCGTTACATTGTTGTACAATCTGTTATTTCTCTCCCCCCATAAACACCACCAAACAGCAAATGGCAAAATGTTTCATATCTTCTTTATTCGGTTTGTACTCTTCTTACTTCCCCACATCCACAAAGTGTTCCTAACATTACAGGTGAATATCCATTTCAAACCAAAGCTATCAAGAAAGTAAGACCAAACATTATATGCATTTTTACAATATACAAACAGGTGATCATTTGTTTCAGAAGCATTCCCACATAACAAGCAATTTTGATCTTGAACCAAACCAACATTATATAAATGATTCAAAAATATTAATGTTTTTACTTTTTCTTATTGTGTAAATATTAATACTTACTCTGTTTCAGGAAAAGTGATACTCTTATTATTTAAAATTAGTCATTTTTTACATAAAAATAAAAAAGTATCATTTTTCCTAAAACGAAAAAAATGTATAATAAAAAAATCGTGTATGTACAATAAGGACCTAATTCGAATGTTTGTAATCTCAACCTTAGAGGGTGGGACACGAAGTCAAATCGACTATCTAATTTCTAAGGTTGGAAGAAGGAAAAAACCGAATGAGATGATGTAGAAAGAATAAAAATAGAATAATTTATGTGTCATTTTAAATTACCAGAACATATATGTTAAATTATTAAAAAAAATTTAAATATATTTGGATTGTAAACTTGTTTTTCTTTTTATATTAAATTTTTTACAACTATAATTTATTGCTAATCATATACGTGTACTCGATAAAATTTAAACTTGGAATAATAATTATTTATTTCTTTTTCTTTTTGAAATATTTTCATTTACCATTATTAGACTTTGCTGTACATAAGGCTTTTTTGTGAACAATTTAATCAACTAAAAAGTCTAAAACAAAGGGGTTTAAATTAAATTAGTAGTTCTATAAGGAGCTATGAACTTACACTTTGGTGACAAGGTGGTAATTCAAATTAGTGTAAGAAAATAGGGAGGAAACTGTTGTTGTTATCAGTGATCACCATCATACCTCGATCTATTTGGTACTTTGTAACTTTTTTTTTTGTATCTATTTGGTACTTAAATTGTAAAGCTGCCGACAATGTTTAAGTCTGATAACACAAAGGAGAATGTTAAATGCTTGATTGTTGTAATTTCAGTGTGGGGCGTAGGATTTACCACATCAACTATCCCATTTAATGTACCTAGCTGGTGCAAGTGCAAGTGCAAGATCAGTACGAGACTCTGAACGGTGATTATATGTACATAAGGAAGTGAATCCCTTACTCAAGGCTAGCCACCGGCCAGTATGCTTGCCCAAATGTTGAAATTAATCTCGGCCAGTATGCTTGCCCAAATGTTGAAATTAATCTCATATTATATGAATAATTTATAATTTTGTATCTAATAAGTTTTGGATAATTATAATTTTACATATCGTGGTTAGTTAAGCATGACTTCTATAAAAAGATAGTTGTTGAGTTGAAGTTTTCCTATGTCATTTCTAAGAATAATGTGTTGAGGAAAAATGAGTTTAAATTAAATGTTTTTTGGTCTTGGTGTGATGTGAATGAATCTCTCTAGTTTAGTCCCACATTGGGTATTCTAGAGAAGGATGTCCACTATATAACTATTCTCATGTGGATAGTTAGACAAACAAGATGGTGGAATGGGGTGGGCAAACAATACATGGGCTAACTAATGTATTGGGCTTGCCAATGAGAAACACATCAATCATGATCTATTATTTTTACCAAAAATAGTTTTACAAATCCGAAACCCTATATGATTCCTTTTATATTTTGGGAAAACTTGATTTACACGAAATCCGAAACCCTAAAGGTTTATTTTTCCTATAAATACAAAACGTTTTCAGAGTTAAAAGATATCCCAGAAGCGGCTACTATCCTGTCTTCTTTTCACCATCTTCTCGCTTTGTTTTGCGCTTTGATTGTTTATTTCCCTTCCTTCCCTGTTGCTAAGTTCAAGAGTGGGTAGTCTGTATTGTGCTAATACAAGCTATATCGGGCAGTCTTATCCTGGACACATCTTCGCACGTTGGGGTTTAGCATTGCTCTTCTCGTGTATACCCGCGAACTAATGTGTTAAGGACAACTTGTTGAACCTGTGATTCTGCCCTCGTAGTTGTCCTTGGTAGAGTTGTTTTCAATTAAGTTCTTTATATATTATTCTGATACATCTAACTCTGCTGTTCATTGTTGCAAGATTTCAACATAATGCCGCTCAAGAACTCATTAATCTAAAGCTTGAACGGCAGGACTTCACCGGCAACAAGGTGTTTGTCACGTAGGTTATTGGACTAAAAACAAATATGCCGCCATGGATGAAATTAGAGCTCCAATGTGGTTGTCCAGACTCCAGCCGACTCTTGGGGATCCATTTCTACTCTAATGAGTTTGTTTTGCTAAAAAAATTTATATATACATATATATGCATGGCTGTGGGAGCTTCAACGCGTGAGAGTGCATGCAGTTTGCGACCACTGAAAACAAGAAACAACGATACATGACACTTTAAGGAGTATACATGTGAAGTTTGGTATGTCACTGATGACTTAATTTCACATCCACTGGGACTGAGTTTAAGCTGTTGATTTTACTTTTGATCTTTCTGGGAAAGAGAATAACCGAAGAAGCAATGAGAATTTTACACAAAAAGATGCGACTTCACAAGAAACGAGAGTTTTAGATTGTACTTGTTTATGGCACTTTAAGACGGAATTTTAATGAATTTGTCCGCGCATAACACCTTTGTCTCCGTCCAAAGAAAGACGTAAATGTGGAACAATTTTTTTTCTTTTTTGTGACCGGTAATAATTTACTTGCGGTGAATTTCAAATTTAAGTCATCAGTATTATTATCCAATAATATCAGCAGTTAAACGGTTTTTACTTAATTTCCTGATAGTGATAACTAAAACACGTTTTTTATGATGTCAGATGCTTCTTTTTGTTTTATCTCCCGTTTGGGAGATTAGGATCATGAAGCAATGGAGTTGGCCCACATGCTTTAACTTTTAACCGTGACCATATAAAATCCTGTGGAGAGAGAGATGGATATGCAACCGTTTGTTAGGTATCGGAAGAGCATTCGCTGGAACACAACCGCGGACACATCTTTTTAAGGACATATTTATTTCGATCGAAACATCCTTTTTTAGGGACATAAGCCTCTTGATCTTGCAAACTCCATAGCCTCTTAACTTGCAGTACCTAATCGTGGCAATGTGGCTAACTTGTGGACGCAATAATCGTGTGGTTAACTATGTACCTAATAATCTTGTGGTCATATCATCCATCATACTTATATGCAGCACATGATCTCTAATTCCTAGCGCTGCTTAGTTATGGATTTATAGAACATACATTTGGTCAATGTGTCATTAAACCTTTTCCCATTCCTAAAGTGGGAAAAACTTGCTTTTCTTTAGGCATACTAGTAGATACTTTTTTCCTTTTTCGAAGCAAGTGATATATTAGGACAACAGAAAATAGTTACACATGGGTATCTATTATCATAGAATTTGCAATTACAATGTAGTTTACAAGAAAAGTACAGAGGTTTTTGAGTTTACCCCCTAGATGAATTACTGATCGGAAGTTCCCCTAAATTGTTAATAATAACAACTTTTCCTCCTAAAATAATATTTTTTGATTAAAAATAACCTTTTTACGTATATGTGATCTATACATACGCACATCAATCAGCACCACTATTATGTATGTATAATATTTCTCAATTTATTTATGTAGGATTAATTGTTCACTTAAATATATAATTTTAGCAATAGTTTAGAAACAATACAACAAAGGAATGAACATAGAGCTTACAACAAATTATTCTGTGAACAAATTCTCTTATTTCAAAAGCAAAGTTATCAGTAAATGATATTAATTCATCTTATCCCAACAGTAGAATAAAAATCCAACTCATATGCTCTTATGCATTTAGTATCTATGATCGGCGTGACGGTGACGGTGATTAACGCTCTGTTGTTGGTTTCCGGCCTCCACATTGGTGCTTGCATAGTAAAAGATTTATTAATGGCCAAGAATAGTAAGTAGTAGAGAGTCTAGAGATAGATGGTGACAAAAGAGACCTAGAAATGTCCATGCAAAAAAAAAATTACTCAGTAAAGCAAACCCAAAATTCTCAACTACAAGAAAATATCAGACTAGATGCAGTCATCAATTTGAGCTTCCCACACACGTAGAAAAACTTTAGTTGCTTTTTTTGGCAACCAATCGACGATACTACTTCCTTCGTCTGGTCCATCGGCGTTATACTGTATTTAGATTGGGTGGGATCCGTAGGACCTCGGTGAAATTTATCTGAGTTGGCTAATTCCACGTCCTACATCTATACGCTCTCGTAGCCCATGAATATGGCTTGGATGAAAGGACTGCGAGTAGTGAGAAAAAGAGGATTTGCAGTGACTCGACATCACCATTTGCCTGTCTACGACGAACAACGAATATGACTATATGTTATTATCGAAACAACAATAAAGATTGGTGTAATTACTGTGACTAATTTCTTCTAATTAAATGCACTTGCTTTTCCTTTTGGGTTATCCTCTTAAACAACAAAAAACTCTTTGTGTTAATTGATTGAAAATCATATATATATTACCTTTTCGCATCAAGAAAAAGAAAAATAAGTACACAAAAAAATAAAATGTTACCTATTTTATTCCCAACTGTAGATTTGATTGGTTTAACAATGTAAGATAAAGATCATCCATGGTGAAAACATAAGAATAGATGTCATTAATATCACTGAAGGGAATAGGAATAATAACAGGAGTAATTATCTGACAACCTCGACTAAATAATACTTGGCTCATATTACTACCAGAAACACTCGCAGGAGTAAGCACAACCACTACAAGGTTGGTTGGGCTACTAGGGAATTAAATACCTAAGACTCCTCCGTGCCTTGGAATTGCACTTTTATTAAGACTGGTTACAGATGGTGGACAATTGAAGAAGTTATAACTCTGGTAAGCAAAAGTCTTGAATGGTGGTGGTGATTGACGCGCACATTATGGGTCGCACATATACAATAAAGGTGCTTTTGACATAATTATTATTTTAGGAGGGGAAGTTGCTACTATTAATAATTTAGGGGGGAAAGCTCAATCACTAATTTGTTTAGGGGGTAAACTAAAAAACCTCAAAAATATAACATATTCTTAAATTGTAGCCTCCATAAATACCATCTGACTTTCATTCGTCGCATGGTTCGTCAGTCAATCAACCTTCTAATTGTCTTTTGTAGTTGTGGTTGAGTCTTTAATTGGGTATGGACCATAACAACTTCTTGATTTCACCGATAATACCAGAGAGGTACCAAGGTGGTTCTCTGTCGGTGGTTAGAAAATGAATAAGGTTTGTTGAATCCGATTCAAGACAAACTCTAGACCACCGGCGGATGATCGTCATCCGTACTGCCAAAAGCATCGCCCAAGTCTCTACCTTTAAAGCAGTTGTGAAACCTAAAAGTTGAGTTATTTCGTTAGTGTAACTGCCATGGCGTCTCTATAGATCATTTCTCTTATTGCAAGCACCGGGGGGCGTCTATCCGCCCCATCTGTGTTGATTTTAATCCATTCGGATGACGATGAACTCGATCCTACCGAATTGAATATTATGACATGCCTTATTCGAGCCAGATTTGGAATCGGTGAGGTGTCTGGTAGATGAGGTGGTAAAACTTCTCCGGCCCAGGTGAACTATTGTTGCATGTAAATTGCAGTATGGACAATGTGTGTCGGTTGTTGTTTGAGTTGTCAATATACAAATTCATTTATGGCCAACCACAGAGACCAGAAGTCGAAACAGAAATCGGTGATGATAGATGTTGAGACCTCGAGTAATATGAGGATAGTGGATGGATTGGTGAGGATATTCTGGCGTATCTTGGATCAATTGAATGGTGATTGAACATGATATTCCATGCCATGACATATTTTTACTTTGAAGGAGGATATGTTCAACAGTTTCTTGAGTCAAATTGTATATATGATAAATATGAGTATCGGTGAGCCGGATCCGGTATAGGACGGTGAAGGTTGGAAGTCCTTTGTTTAATAGAAAAAATTTATTTTTTGAGGACATGTTAGCGTCTATAAGAAATTTGATGAAGGGTAAATGTGTGTTGTTGAGCTTGGGCAGAACTTTGCATGAGGCAATTGTATCCAAGACTGGTGGTGTATTTTCCTGTTTTAGTATGCGGACAAATGATCTTATCATGTAATGCATCGCCGGTGAGGTGGATGTTTATGATTCTTGTTGTTGTCGGACGAGCAAGATGATGCACTCTTTTCTGGTCCCATGTATGAGCATGGGGATCTATAAGTTCAACATCTGGTATGGTTGGCATGTGGTGGAATTGATTGGTGCATGGTGAGGAATCCAATTGGATATGGTGTGGGTTGATGGTTATCAGGCCTTCTTATTAATATAAAATGGTTCTAGTGCAGTAATTCTAAACAAACTATGGGAAATCTTGTGATAGTGTCTATTTAGGATGCAGTTTTAAACATAATTTTTCTGAAAAATTGTTATAGCATGTTTGGAAACTAGAAATACAGATGCTTTTACTTCTCCAATAACACAACTAATTTTCATAAGTCAAACTTTTTGCTTATAAAATCATTATGGTATTTGGTTTCCGCATTAACTTCTGACTTTTCAACTTAATCAGGTTTAAAAGTGATTTCTTATATATCCTATCCAGACACCTTCGTTGTATATTGTGTATTACACTTACTGCTTCTAATAAACATTTATTCACATAGATATTTGCGGATACAACGTACCTACTTTTGTTCATATTCTTTTAGAAAATGTTAATTTAGTATTTTTTAAAAATAATATTGCATTAATCGAATAATTTATAACTAAATT
The DNA here is from genome assembly GCA_023531435.1 of Papaver californicum. NCBI lineage: Eukaryota > Viridiplantae > Streptophyta > Magnoliopsida > Ranunculales > Papaveraceae > Papaver > Papaver californicum. The sequence continues at coordinate 10,545,431 of JAJJMC010029784.1, forward strand.
TTTTATCTTGAACGTAAGAAATTACATCCAGGAAACTCACTATCAAAACTAAACCAAATAAATAATACTCCCTCCATTTCAGGAAAAGAGTCATTTTCTCTTTAAATTTTTGTTCCAACAAAAGAGTTACTTTCATTTTCAATATAACAAACTTTCAAAACTATTCTTATTATTCTAAGAAATGTTATTATTCTCATCATAAAGATATATGTAGTATTAAACTTTTTGTTAGGATAAATCTGGAAATAAATTATAAAAATTATTTTCTCTCATCTTACCCTAACAATTGTGCAAATAGAAAAAATAATTATTTTCTTAAAACGGAAAAAGTATTTAAATATTACCATGATACTCAGTTAAAAAGTATACACAAAATCATATGCTACATATTGTGTGTCGTAATACCGTAGATATGGCTCCTCGACGTTAGGCAATAGGCGTACATGGAGGATTTGAAAGTTAAGTAAACATAAAGTTGTACGAAAAAGCATGGATCCCACTTGCGGAGGTTTAGAATGTTACGCACTATTCAAGACGGACTGACTGACGGGGTGAATAAAAGTTTGGAAAGGCGTAAAAGGTGAGTGAGAGCGTGCGGTATGGAGAGGGAATATCATGATTTTCCACAGATTTTACTCCCTCCCACTTTTTCACTTCCTCCTCCTTTTATCTTCATTTTTTAATCTGCAAAAAGGAACTTAAATAGCTGCCCAAAAGGTGTCCCAAAAGTAAAAAAAGAAAAAGAAAAAAAAAAATCATTTTATTTAGCCATTAAAAGTAAAAACAATATCAGGAAAAAAAATTCTTTTCAGTTTGCGTGTGATAAATACTGTCTCAGTTTCTGAAAAAAAATTACTATCATTTTTAAAATTTAATTTATTTTTAGTTTAAAATAAAAAAATAATAATTTTTTTTAAAAACAAAAATAATATTTATTTTCAAAATATTTAAAGTAAATAAAATAAATTTTCCGTCTTATTATTAAATCAGAGAGACAGAAAGAAAAACATGAAAAAGGTGTAGTCAATTTCAGACTGACTTTAGAGATATAAGAGAGGAGAGAGTGAAAGAAAGAAGTCTCTGTGAAAAGGTATTTTCTTTCTTTCAAATATATAGTATATAGTTACAGTACTTGGTAGAATTTAATTTTAGTGGTAGAGCAATTACATCATCAACAAACAGCCACAACAACAAGAAGAACAAATAAAGAAGAAGATTCATACAAGAAAACGTTAAAATTCTGAAGGAGAAGAAGAACAATCAACTACTCCAACCCAATCTCTTCAATTTTATTTTTAGGTAGTAAAATTATTCTTATTATTAGTTTCTTACTGTCCCTTTTGTTATTTTTCACATTTCCATTTCATTTCAAAATTCAACTTCAAAAAGTTGTTTTTGAGCTTATTATCACTTGTCTGTAAAAATTTTATTTTCTCTTACATTTACCGTTAAAATGTTTTTTTAGCAGCAGCAATTAAATTCTGAGGAGTTTGTTTATTTTCGGGGATATATGTTTCATTCAATGTGAAAGAAGAAGGAAAAAAAAAGGAAGGACGGTGCTTTTATATCCTCCTCCTCTTCTTCCTTCTCTCTATTCTTCTTCTCTTCTCTCTTCTGGTTTTTGAGGAGTCAAATAATATCAGAGATTATCAATTAAATTCCCGTTTGTCTAAATTCACTTCTCTTCCAATTCAATTAATCTTCTTCTTCTTCTTCTTTTTATTCTTCTTATTATTATTAAAGAGAGAAAAGAATTTCTTGCTAGGTTAATAAGTATTGTCGGTTGATTGAGTCTTCATAATTTTTATTTTTTTTCTCTCTGAAAAAGTATCAATTTGTCCAATTGATAAGAAAATCCCAATTTGTTATAAGATTCCTAGATAAGAGAGAATTTCAGACTAAATTTCCATTTTAAACGGAATCCGCTTTTCTCTTCAGGAACATGAACAATTGGAAGAAGATTATGATTGTTGATTGGAATGAAGAGATTGAAGTATTTTAAGTACGGTGGTTAGTTGGTTTGGATCAATCTGAAGAATAATTTGGTTGAATTTTGAAGATAATTTTTGGATTAAAATTTGAGCATCATGAGGGCTGGATTAAGTACAATTCAACAAACCCTAACACCAGAAGCAGCGAGTGTATTAAACCACTCGATAGCAGAAGCAGCAAGAAAAAATCATGGACAGACAACACCTCTACATGTTGCAGCAACACTGTTATCATCACCAACCGGTTATTTACGACAAGCTTGTATTCGATCTCATCCAAATTCATCTCATCCACTTCAATGTAGAGCACTTGAGCTTTGTTTCAGTGTTGCACTTGAAAGACTCCCATCAGCTCAGAATTCATCACCTGGAGGACTTGAACCACCAATTTCAAATGCTTTAATGGCTGCTTTAAAACGTGCTCAAGCTCATCAACGGCGTGGATGTCCAGAACAACAGCAACAACCACTTTTGGCTGTCAAAGTTGAATTAGAACAGCTTATTGTATCGATTCTTGATGATCCAAGCGTCAGTCGTGTTATGCGTGAAGCTAGTTTTTCAAGTCCGGCTGTTAAGACTACAATTGAACAATCTTTGAATTCAACAAGTTCAGTTGTGAAATCGTCTTCTTCCAGTATTGGTTCTGGATTGGGTTTTCGACCTTCGCCCATGGCAGCGGCAGCAAACAGGAATCTGTATTTAAGCCCAAGACTCCAGCAGCAGCAGCAGCAGCAGCAAGGGAATTCTGATCAATCTGGGCAACAGAGGAAGGATGAGGTGAAGAAAGTTTTTGATGTTCTTTTCAAGACTAAGAAGAGGAATCCAGTTTTGGTTGGAGATTCAGAACCAGAACCTGTTATGAAGGAACTTTTGCAGAAAATTGACAACAAGGAATTAGGCGGTGAAGGGATTCTTAGAAACGTTCAGGTGATTACTTTGGATAAAGAATTTACTGCAGATCGATCTCAGATCTCTGCAAAAGTCAAAGAATTAGGGGACTCCATTGAAACCAGATTAAGTAGTGGTGGTTGTGGTGGTGTAATTCTCAATTTGGGAGACTTGAAATGGTTAGTTGAGCAAAATCAAGCGTCTGGAGGTGTCCTGGGTTCAAATCCAATGCAACAGCAACAAACGGTTTCAGAAATGGGGAAAACAGCTGTAGCAGAGATGGGGAAATTGTTGGGGAGATTTGGAGAGGGTAGTAGTGTAAAGTTGTGGCTCATCGGAACAGCTACCTGTGAAACTTATTTGAGGTGTCAAGTTTATCATCCTACAATGGAGAACGATTGGGATTTACAGGCAGTTCCGGTTGCTGCCAGAAACCCGCCTCCGGGTTTGTTTCCGGGGTATGTATCTCTCTTCTTTTCTTTTATGGATTGTGTAAGTTTGAAATTTTTAATTCATGTTATAGTTGAAAGAAATGTTTACATCTTATGCTTAAAATTTATTTCATTAGAGAAATGAAAATCATTTTAAGAACCATAGCCAATCTTTTTAATAGTTGGAATTGTTTATCCTTTAGATACTTTATGGTTCGACCCAAGTATTAGATAGAAAGGTATAACAAACAGATTTGCGAAAAGGAAACAAGGATGAATAATTCGTGGGCATGACGAAGTTACCAGTCAGCTTGATGTTCTTGTAAAAGAGTTTCGTTATTGAGAATGAAATATTATTTTGATACGCATCAGTCTTAGATTATATTGGAATTGCAGATGCAGAATTTCTCAAAAACTAAATGATTTTGCTATAATCTTTGGTATTACAGGTTTGGGGGTCATGGTTCACTTGAATCGCGCTCTCCGATGAAAGGTTTATCGATAGCAGCAACTGCTTTATCAAGACGTCCGTCCGAAAATATGGGTCCTTCTAAGAGGACGTCGGCCTGCTGTCCGCTATGCAAGGAGAATTCTGAAAAAGAAGTAGCTAAACTAGCAGCGGAATTAGAGAAATCTTCTTCTGATTCAAAACAAGAATCTGCTCGACAAGCCTTGCCACAATGGCTACAAATTGCAAAGCCTCAGAATGATAATATCAATTCAACAGACCATTCTAATGTATGTATTCTGAAAGTCTAATTAGAGTTGCTATATTGTAGTGCTGGAATTTCAATACTCTGATCATACCTGACTCCTTGTTTTCTAATGGAACTTTACAGGTTAAGGGTCAACAGATGATCTTGAAACAGAAAACTGAAGCAATACAAAAGAAATGGAATTTGGCTTGCTTGCGTCTTCACCCCAGCTTCCACCGTCACAGTATGAGCTCAGAAAGAAGCGGTCCAACTGCTATGCCGATGGCAAACTTAAACTTATACAAGGCAAACCTACTTAATCGCCAACATCTCCCACCCACCTTACAAATAAATAAAAACCTTGGAGGAACATTGCAGATGAATCCAAGTCTCTCACTAAATCCACCTGAACACCAATCTACTCCACCACGAAGTCCCGTAAGAACAGAGCTTATTCTCGGGAACTCAAAATTACAAGAAACTACCCTTGACGAAACCCACATGGAGCGCATAAGGGATCTCGCAGGTTGCATATCTTCAGATCCGGTCATCAAAGACTTTGAGGCTAAAAAAGATAAACTTGCTAGCATATTGGACCCAGACTCCTTCAAGAGTCTCTTCAAGGGTTTGTTGGAAAAAGTATGGTGGCAACAAGATGCAGCTTCTGCAGTTGCTTCATCTGTGGTCCAATCCAAATCAGGAGACAGCAAACGTCGTGGGTTTGGGTTGAAAGGTGAGACATGGCTATTATTCGCAGGTCCTGATAGAATTGGAAAAAAGAAGATGGCATCAACACTAGCGGAATTAGTAGGCAGGCAAAGTCCTGTTACAATTCGCCTTGGTTCGCGTTCGGATGAGGATGAAGAGTCTGATATGCACTTCCGTGGGAAAACAACATTAGATCGAATCGCAGAGGCAGTGAGGAAAAACCCTTTCTCAGTGGTCATCCTCGAAGACATTGATCGCGCAGATATGCTTGTTCATGGTAGCATCAAACGTGCAATGGATAGAGGTCGATTGCCAGACTCACATGGACGAGAAATCAGTCTAGGAAATGTCATTTTCATCTTGACTGCAGATTGGTTACCTGGCAACGCCAAGAACTTCCCAAAATCTGCGCCGCTAAATGAAGTTAAGCTTTCATCAATAGCCCAAAGTGGGTGGGAATTAAAACTATCAGGTGGAAAGACAGTCAAACGCAGGCCTGATTGGCTCCGTGATGAAATTAGATCCACAAAACCGAGAACCGACATGGGTTCGTCACTCTCTTTTGATCTGAATGAAACAGCAGATGCTGAAGAAGATATGACAGACAGATCCCAGAATTCTAGTGGTGTTACGGTTGAACAAGAACAAGAGTACAGCCTAATGAACAAACTCCAAGCTCCAGTAACATCATCTACACTCGAGTTATTCAAATCCGTTGACGATGAGATTATATTCAATCCTATCGACTTTGGTCTTATTCGAAATAGAGTGGCGGCAACAATATCCTCTAGATTTTCTTCAATCATTGGAGATAGATGGTCGATAACAGTCGATGAAGAAGCCCTTGAACAAATTGTAGGTGGTGTATGGTTTGGTCAGAGTGTTGGTTTGGAAGAATGGATAGACAGAATTTTGACACCAAATTTCCATCAGCTAAAAACAACAAGCTTAGCTTCTGATGAAAATGTAGCTGTGAAGCTTGTTTTAGTGAAGAAAAGTTCAGAGAAAAGCAGAATCCATGGAGATTGGTTACCAAGCAAGATTACAGTAGCTATAGAAGAAACGTAAAAGAAGGGATACAGTGGGTACTTAGTGTATTACTATATGGGTAGATATGTAAATATGATTAAAAGACGGAGACAGTTAGGAAGAAGTTCAAACAGATTCTTAACGGCGTGAGGAAACGGAGTCCGAGTTTTATTTTAAATATTTTTTTGTCATGTCTTTTCTTATATTTATTTTTATTCAATATTAAATTAAATCGATCAAATAAGTATGAGAGTTTAGGTACCTCAATAATATTTGTTGATATAAAATTTTCAGTCTCATTTTCTAAGATTTATCAAAATATTTCTTCTCTTTGTTGTAATGTTGAGATGGTGGAATATCTTTTGAGAATGTGAGATGTTAATACCAAAATCCAGCGGAAAACCATTTTTCTTGTAATCTTGTAAAAAGTTGGTCGGTAAATGAAGGTGGCAAAATCCACTTTCTTCATAATAATAACTCCAAAGAAACAGGAAGAAAGCTTGTGAGGTATTCTTTGGTGATTTAATTGTACGAAAATTTTAAAATATCAATCAATAGCATTTACGGTCTAAATTTAAAATTATAAAAAAAAAGAAAAAAAATCTTTCAGCGTTCAAAAAATCCTACAATAATAACACATCCTGCAAAGGTCGGTGGTTTGTCGTGCACAGTGTAGTCTATACCGGCCGGTAAGGCCGGCATACCGTCGGTTTTACCGGTTTCGGTCAAAAAGCGAGACGAAATCTGGTATACCAATAAACGGTATTTGCCGAAAATATCGGCCGGTATGGACTGTACCGGTTTGGCCGGTACGGCCGGTATTTTGACTGGTATTCGCCGGTATTGACCGGTACAATCGTTTTTTTTTGTTTTTAAAAGAAAAAAAAATAAAAAAAAAATAATTTATTCTTGTTTTAGGGTTTTCAATTGTTACTCATATTTTTATGATATTTTAGAATTATATATGCATATGATTATATCTATAATTAATCTAATGATCTTAAAATTATAATATCTTTGTTTAATTAGTATTTTAGACGATAAACTTTGAAGTTGTTCTTGTTTCTTTTGTTTTTCCAGTTTGAACTTTGTATGAAATCTATGGATTTACATATTTTGGATGAATACTAGTTTATCTTTTTAAACATTATAAAAAAATATTTGTTATAACGTGTTAAAATATATTTATAGTTATAAAATGTGAACTAGTATTTTATCATAAAATTATAGGTATAGAATATACGCACCGATATTTAAATCGAAATTTCCTCGATATACCGACGTACCAATGTATCGCTCTCTACCGGTACGAACCGAAATCCGGTATGATTGCAGTCCTTAAAAAACCGTTTATAAATAAATTATAGGTGTAAATTATTACATCCACACAATTGTCCATTTATCGGAAGACAGTAAAAATGATTTACTACGAAACTAATTCTTTGTTCTTTTTAATCAATAATTTATGGTGCAGAGAAAATCGTAAATATTACTATCCAACGATTTTATTACTCCACTAAATAAATATCATCAAAGAAGCCTCCAGGTCCTTCAATCAGTTAAGTTAGGTTGGATTTTAATAAATTCCTGGACATTGATGTATCAAAAACGTACTTAAAAATTCATTGATTAATGATCATTAAATTTTGCATCTTATTTCGTTGCATTATTATTTCTTTGAATGGCAGCTATCATACTTTTTGAAAGCTTTCAAATCTGTATTTAATATTAGTACTAATGGAATATCATTGACTTAACAAAGCAAAATAAATAAACAAAATTCTCAAACATTTAAAAAAGCTTTATTAAATTAAAAAATAACTTTATAAATAGCGTCGGACTTTGAAAATGATACTTTTGATGTTCAATTTTGATCCATTTCACTTCATGTTGTCCTTATATGCGTATAAGTAAAAGGTTAAAGGTGGACTGTACTAGAAGACCATCTCTTTCTCATCCGGCCATTGATTGGCCGGCCACTGTCCACCGAGAAATAGTCTTGACTTTTGACGTAAATAAAAATTTGCTTGGCCGTGGTTGACCAATCCATCCTGCATGACTCTTCCAAATCAAAATGAGGACTGATTATTAAACGCGTACTGGAGCTTTCAAAAGAACACGGCCCAAAAAAGATTTACTTTTTTATTTTTGTTTTTTTAATAAAAATAATAATAATTAATTATTAAATAGAAATTATATCTAGTGTCTTTTTAATAAGAGATTTAATCTATTCAGGGAGATCACTGACTATTAAAATATCTGCAGTAATAGTTTAATAACTTTTCCTTACTATATTTAGAATTATCTTAATTTTTTTGAAACTAAAACAAATTATGATTGTTTATCTTAAAAAAACATGCAAGAATTATTTATGGCACTTAAGTTTTGAACCTTCTTCAAAATCTCTCTAACCACAGGGTCATGCACACGCACTCTTTTAAGTACATAAACCTAACGATTAGAAGAAAAAGGAGTTAATGCTTCTTGCCTGATCCAACATTTAGTCAACCACTGGGCTTCACTAATTGCCAAGGCATAAAAAATAAATGTCTTCCCTGTATAGTGGTATATTTGCATGATGATGATACTAAGGACTTGAATTTTTATACACTAGATTTTACTAAACAAAAAAACACTGCCATGTAAAAGAATTTGTACCGTGGATGTTATTATAATATAGTGATAAAATTATTAGTTAATAATATTATTTATATTATCGATTTGAGTTTTGAATTTATCAGTATTAAATTTTTTATCAATAAAAGAAATATTTATACATTGTGATTTTTTATTTTCAAACAATACATCTTTTATAAACTAGTTAGGGACTAAGGATTTACTTTACTTATTGCACTTGGTTCATGTACCTTTCATTTTTGTCTTTACATTGATTTAACTCATCAAGTCACAAGGACCACTTATACTTTTCCGATTGCTAGCTATTTGACAATATAACTCTTTATTGCATGTGTGTACTTACATACAATTTGGTCCTCAGCTATTAATCTTAGCCAGACGCCGAACACATTTGATTAACGCGTCTTGGACCAAGTTTCCTATGGGGTGTCTTTTTCTTACTTCTTCTTGAGTTGTCTTTTGTCTTTCGATAAAAGGCACTTCACACTAGCACATTTAATAACCTTAATATATCATACCCTACAAAAAAAAAAATGGACAGGCAGATAGGAACAAATAAGACAATGTCGATATGATAAGAGAGCTTTAATTTTAGAGGCCCCCTTCTATTCATACCAATAATTCATGTGATCACATTCATTATATATATTGTGTAGTCATCTTGAATACAGTAATATCTTGCTTCAATGAATCAAATTTATGGATGTTCCTTTCTTGTACTCAAAACATTGTTGTGTAGGTATTAATGAAAACATATATTTTCTTCGTCCCACTAATAAATGACATATTTATTTTTAAATTTTTAGATGATCTATATCATTAAACAAGGATATATTTTTAAAACTATCATTTTAATTAATTATTGTTAGTATAAAAAATATGTATAATTTGATATTTGTGTTTATATTCGTTGCGTAGGTGTTTTAAAATATTTTTTAATATTATAAAGTTTACGAATATCCATGGTATAATTTTAGAGATATATTTTTTTTAAATTTTATAAATTATTATCTGTAAGAATATAATTGGCAAAAAATATTTAAAATAATTTATCTCTTCTAATTGACTTAAAAATTGTACAATCTTAAACTATACCATCTATTAATGGGACAGAGCCACTTGATATTGAACTCTAAATCACTGTATTTTTATTCATTAATGTTATTTTGTTATAAAAGTTGGAAATTAGACATAGAGCCGTGCAAGCTAAGTTACTCCTCTTTCAAGTGCTGATACTTACGATTTCCTCTAACATATTTATTCTCCGTTTAAGAGCACATACATGATTCTATTTCTCTTATATTCATTTGTTTTTATGCACAAAATGTTTAAGAAAAAACACTAGGAATTTAGGATGTTTGTGGAATTAAGACGTGGTAAATTTTGATTTTGAGCTATAAATATCAATATGTCAATGCCAGTAAAATTATTAGACGATAATTATTATAACCTAATTTTAAAACTCATTAGCACTAAAATTTTTATCGATCAGCACAAAAATAAATATCAACATAAGATATGCTTTTATAAAATTGAATTTCTTGGTTTATAGATCCACTTATCCAAAGATATTGTATTGATTTGCTTTGAGTAAATGCGTATTTTTTAAGAAGGCTAATTTAGGGGCTTCCATATTTGTAGATGGGCTCCCATAATAAGATGAAATAGAGACATTTGAAGTAAAATTCAAAAACCCCTTATCCATAATATTTTCATAATGGATAAACTACCCCTAATTAGTTAATAAAAATAATTAGCTAATAGATTAAGCTAATCATGATTAATCGAAAATAATCTTAATCTTAATTAAATCAATTCAAAAAAAATTCTTTTTGGTTTGGTGGGAAGAAAAATTAGAAGAAATATAAGATAATTTTGTAGGGTTTTTTGAAAAAACTTAGATTTTGATTCAATCAACCAGAGCATAACTGGGATACATCTAACTTAAACTCTTGGTCTTTTAATGGCTCAAATTGGATGAAATTACGGACAAAAAGATGATTTATTTTTGATTAAGAGAATTTTACGGTTGGGTTTTCATGTCGAACCCAACCGTAAAAGCTATTTACAATTGGGCGTTCTTCCCAACCCAACCGTAAACAAAAGAACAATGGATGAACACCAAATCGTAACAGTTTTTACGGTTGGGTTTTAGCATCGGACCCAACCGTAAATAATCTAAAAAAAAATTCTTATCCGAGATGATTTACGGTTGGTATTTGCCAAAAAACCCAACCGTAAAAACCAATTTTAGTTTACAATTTCATCCAAAATTTACGGTTGGGTTTAGGCTTCCCAACCCAACCGTAAAACATCTTTTGGAGCATTGAGTTTAAGGTAAAATTGGGGTTTAAAAATCAAAATTTTAAACTTATTCAATTATTTTAACTAGATTGAAGGTAAATTGGATCATTCGAACAAAGAAAACCCGAAAACAACACAAGTACTAGAATCCAATTTTGAATGATCCAGGAGAATTTACGGTTGATTTTTGGATGAAAACCTAACCGTAAAATTGATATTTGGAGCATTGAGTTTAAGGTAAAATTTGGGATTAAAAATCAAATTTTCAAACTTATTCAATCATTTTAACTAGATTGAAGGTAAATTGGGTCATTCAAACAAAGAAAAATTGAAAACAACACAAGTACTAGAATCCAATTTTGAATGATCCAGGAGAATTTATGGTTGGGTTTTGGGTGAAAACCCAACCGTAAGTCTGGCATGAAAAAAATGACAGTTTTACGGTTGGGTTTTTAGCCAAAACCCAACCGTAAATATGATTTTTTTTTGTTTTTCGACTTAATTTTTCCTTTGCTTGATTTCCAAATTGAAATTTTTACAAATTAAAGATAAAAACTTTCTCATACATTCTAACTTGTGTTATATAATGTATATAATACACCCACACAAAAAAAACATTAGTTTGACGCAATTGTTATAATAAACATAGAGTTAGGGAGAAGAAGGAGGGGATTGTCGATGTGTTTGACGAGCTCTTTTTTTGTTCTCAGGACAACGAGTACGAGGAGCAGCACCACCGCCACGAGTACGAGCACCAGCACGACCGCCACGAGTACGAGCACCACGTTGCACATCCTCGGCTTCATCATGTGTCTCTTCGTTACTCTTCGTCTAGTAGTCGCATCTCTTGTACCGGCTCTACTCCTCTTTAAGCTTTGAACCGTCTCATCTTCGTCTGCTTCATGAAGCTTCCCAATTTTGGCTTGCAGGTTCTTTAATTGGTCAAACGTCATCACATCACCTCTACTTAGGAATGGAGTCATAGACTCTGCCAATGCAAGTACTTTCTTTTTGACCTTATTTTTCTATTCACATATGAAAATAAAAGTTGGTTGAGTCTTTAGTAATAAATCTTAAAAACATTAATAACAAAAGTAATTTACGTACCAAATTGAAATATGCTTTCTTCCAAAAACCATCTCCTGTGTTGTTTCCTTCACCCATTTGAAGTATTTTCATAGTTTCTGGATCAATGTTAATGACATTTGGATGACCAAAATGATGATACCAATCCAAGTAATCTTCTGCAGCCTTTTTTGTGCCCGGAGATGAAATTACCTCATGCATTTGGATTTGGTAATCCGGTTGATAGCGGTTGTTCCAAACCGCGACCGAAGGCGTTGGGTTGTAGTTGAGCAGGATGCTTGGGTCTTCGATCATCGAGCCATTCACACACAATTTAAAGGATTCGTGTATTACCTTGGTTTGGATATAGCCACATTGGCGGAGAGTTCGACAGGGGTTGCACATCACGAACCCAAACGGATAGTACAAAGGTCCGTTGTAGCGTGCCACGTCAGAGAATTGACGTAAATCTTCAACATCTCCATCATCATCTATGTTAATCTTCACATAAGGATAAAAAATAACATCTTCAACGGTGAAAGCATCAATTTCACTTCTCATCTTTGCTATCTTCACTTCTTTATGCCTTGCCTGAGTACCGGTGAAGATGAATTTCTTTCCTGTAGGTCCAGTACCATCACCGCTCGACTTCGTTTTAGGAGCCAGGCTCGGAAAGTGATCATAGACATATGCCTATGAAGATAATAAATATTAATATAAGATAATGCGCAAAAAATATATCTGAATTTAAACATTGAAATTCCAACAATAAATTACCTGAAGAAGACCAGTATTCCTGGCAATCTCAGTTCCCCTAACCCTCGAAGCTTTTCTAAGGTTGGCAAGTAGGTAAGCCAGGCTGGAAGTTCCCCATGAATACTCATGCGTCTTCTGGAGATCATCCGTCAACCACTGTAGAAAGTGAGCGTTGACCCTGTTTCCTGAGTTGTCAGGAAAGAAGATGGTGCCGAGCATATATAGGAGATACGTTATGGATGTTCGCATAGCTCTGTTTCATCTATGAAGACCCCATCCTTTTCCAACTGCCGGGTTCCTCCAAACTTCTCCCTGAGACTACGCAACAAGATCTTCTTGGTCATACCTAGACCTTTCTTCGTTGCTGCCCCCGGTTTATCTCCACAAGCCAATTTAAACTCTGATTCGGCTTCTCTCTTCTCCCATCCAAGTGTATCTTTGACAAGGACATAAAAATTACTCCATGACATGTTGTTGTCAAAATCTTCATACACAGATTTACCTTCAACCGTTAAGCCAAGAATTGACTGGACATCATCCGGCGTTATTGTCATCTCGCCGAATGGGAGATGAAACGTATCGATTTCAGGCCAATAACGTTCCCTGAATGCTGTGCAGGTGACACTGTCATACTCCAACATCGAATTGGTAATTCTGGGAGCTAACCCGGTACCATTTACAAGAACTTGGACGGCCATACATTCTTCAGCTAAGGGCCAATGTTGAGCCCTTTGACGAACCAATTTCTTGATCGCCTGTGTATGATCCTACAAAGAATAAAAATAAGTTTTTTTAACTTGAAGTTAAACTAATGGAATTTTAACAAAACAAGAGAAGCTTTTAGATTAAAACCCTCGTCTCAGCAACTTTGGCAGCCCATGAATGAGGATAACCAAATAATATAGAAGACCTGTCTGGCGCCTCACACCAAGGTCTCTCATTCCTCTTCTTAGGCCACAACACGTCTTTGCCTTTGGGAATATGCTTCCCTTTCGGTTCTGGATGCTTCTCTGGCTTTTTTCCCTTCAGTCTTGGTTCAGTAGAACCAACAACAATTTCTTTACCTTTGCCTTGAGGGAGAAATTGTTCCATGTCCGTCTCTTCTTCCTCACATTGTTGCTCTTGTGGTGGTTCTCTAATCACAATAGCACCTCCACTGAACACAGGTAGATCTTCCAAGTCTTGGAAAACATTATATTCCTCTTGTGCAAGTTGAGGAGAACTACCACCCCCTACCTCAAAAGTCGTCTTATGACTCTTTCTCAAGCCTCTATTAGCTACCCCTAAATGAACTCCGTGGCGAGGGGTTGGAGTGTGAGAAATAGGTGTTAAATTATTGCCCCTATTCTTCTTATGTTTCATACAACATACAAGCAATACAAGCTAGATAATTTCCAAGCAATTCAACTCAAACAACTTCAATTTGAAAATTCAGAATTTTTTACGGTTGGGTTTCACATATAGAACCCAACCGTAAATAATAAACATCACCTACACAGGAGAATTTACGGTTGAGAATTGACACTCCAACCCAACCGTAAATAATCCACAACAATTTTTTTTTACATACACAGAAATATTTACGGTTGGAAAAATGAATCAAACCCAACCGTAAAATTCAAGTTTAAAAATTGGTGCAAATTTGTTTACGGTTGGTTTTTGAGAAAATCCCAACCGTAAAATTCAAAAAAAAAATTGCCCAATTTTTTTTAAGGTCGGGTTCAAAATCAAACCCAACCGTAAAATTTTCTCTTCATCTCCTACCCATTGTTTTACGGTTGGGTTTTCCAATCGAACCCAACCGTAAATTCTTCTGTAACCAATTTTTTATAACAAAAACATCAATCAAACATGTCAATCAATCACTTTCGGGTTCTAAAAATAACATGGGTTTTGTTCAATACCTTAGGTACACCATTGTTTGTATCGGAGTTTGATTTTGATTGTCACCACCGATTTGTTCTTCAATCTCTTGATTAGGTTGAAAAGTTTGATTTTGGTTGGCATCACTACTACCTTCTAGTTTAATCGACGAAGAATTTTTCGAATCGACGATGAATTTCGATGGAGAAATTGGATTTACGGTTGGAAAACTGATAGAGAAGTTAAGATATGAGAGTTTGGAAAGGTTTTGTTTAGGTTAAGGTTTTAATTGATTGAAGGAAAAATTAGACTTTTTAATTGATAGAAGGGTAATATTGACATTTAACATATGAGATTGGAGCCCCTAGAACATCTCTTAACGTATTTTTGAGTCACCCTACCTCATATTGGAGCCCTTCTATAAATCAAGGAACCCTTAAATTAGCCTTTTTTTTTAACACCGCTTGACATTAAAGGGCAAATGAAAATACGTGTCATATTGGGTGTTTGATGTTTGAGCGCATCATATTCATGTCCCATGGGGCAGAGTTTAAGTGTGCCTGACCGATAAGAAAATTATATTTACGCTCAAACCTGATATAATTAAAAGAACACCCGACTTTTAAGCAGAATTATAAATATCGTTTCTTCAAAAGCTAATTAAAATCACGCTTAAAGCAAGGGTGAATAATATTGCTTCCCAAAGATTTCGCATTCGACAAATTTAATAAGTTATATTTTGCTTCTATATATATATATTGTTTCAGAAAAAAAGATATTTTTATTTTATTTTATGTTTTTAATCTAATAATAAACTAATCAAATTAAAAATGTAAAAGTATCGTTTTTTTGTGCAAGGAGAGAGTAACATTTATAGTGTCTGCCGGCCCTTATCATGCTATTCTTCAAAACGTCACCGATTTACATTTAGCGAGGATCCTAAGGATTAAGGAGCATGTGAGCAAAAGAAGAAGCCAGTATTTGTTTTTGATGCAAATAAAAATGTGTTACGACTCCTTAACCTAACATAGATCAGCAATTCTCTTTACCACTATCCACTCCTACTACTTTACAACTTTAATACACAAACCTAACTCCCTTTTCCCACCACCACTTGTTCAGTCATTCATTCATTCAATTCTCCTTTTCAAATCCGAATTTCAAATCTAACTTTTCAGAACGAAAACAAAACTCAACCACTCTTCCCTGCATTCATCACTCTTCCTCTCTCTCTCTCTCTCTCTCTCTCCACCTTTTCAACAGTTTCAAAAAGAATATTTCTAAAAGTTTCTCTATCACATCCCCTCCCCTCATCTTTTTTCTTTTTTGTTCCCAGACACTTCCTACTTTCCCAATTTTAATAGAGCTATGTGTAGAAATATGAATATTGTGGGGTGGCAAAACCTGAATTTAAAATAGAAAAAAAGTAAGGGACTAAAGGAATTTTACCACCGTAAATTTTGGGATCCAATTGGCGAATAGAGATAACTGACCGGATTACCAGATCATGATTCTGTTCAGGGGTTGATTTTGCTAAATGGATAGCTTAATAATAAGCAATTTTAATGGTTACTATCATCTAAACCTTATATCAATTTTAATGGTTACTATCAACTTTTATTCCCTTTATTGGCTGTTGTTACAAACAAAAACCAAACTACCAATTAAACTTTTATTTCGATATTGATTTGATATCCCATTGATGCTAGAGAAAGTAATAAGTCTATGGAATCTTTAGGTTTGGTTTCAATTATGTAAACATTCTCTTTCTCTCGTACCATATTTAGTTAATCCTTGGACTTTCTCTTTTTATGCTTCGAAGTTCAAACACAAGTGGTCAAATGACATCAATAACAATGAAAATTTATTCTAGTGATTGAAATTCTTTAATCAACGGTCAGTTGTTGAGGAATTTGGAACTAGATCATTAATATCTACCAACTCCTCAGTTAATACCGTCGATCTAAGTACGAAATTTATCAGCACTAAATATTTTAAAGCATTTTTAATAAAGGATAAAAGACATTGGAGGTCTAAAATAATTTTTTAAAATAAAAACAACATATATAAAAAATATCAAAAAATTTAATATTTTAAATATATTACTATAAATATATTTGTTCTAATATAAACACATAAATAAATTTAGAAACAATTTAGATTATATGTTTAAAAAAATATCTTATTTAAACATCCGTCGCGATCTATATTTTATAAAACGTCCAAGTGTATATATTATTTAATCTGTTTCAACAAAAGTGTTATTATCATTTTTTTCATTTTAACCTATTTTCAGATTAAAATAAAAAAATTATAGTAATACTTTTACTAAAACAGATGAAGTATTATATTTGATTTTTTTTTTAGAGCTCACCAATATTAGATAATTTTTTGATGTATTATATCATTTATAAAATACAAATAAGACATTGAACTTCTATCAGAGATGTTCTATGGACAAAAAAAAAATATATCAACGAGCGAATTTACTATAATACCAAAGATCTTATAGTAATAAAAGTAATTTTTGTGCACTCGTCAACTCGACTCTCTCATCGTACCCAAAAACAATTTCAAAGGGCAATTAGGTTGAGTTGGGATAATTCAAAAAGGTACAAAGTAATTATTTAATTTGGTCTTGTTCTCTAGAAGTTCAAAAGTGGATGTACTTCAATAAAAAGGCGGGTTAGATTAAGTTAATCGAAAGTGGATTAGTACAAGAGTAAATGGAAATTGGCCAATGCCAAGGCTGAAGAAAGCCAAAGGAGAAAAAAAAGAAAGAAAAGTAGATAGACAAAATTATAAAGCAAAACTGGGCTTTATTTGCTCATCTTTTTGGAGGCTTTTTTAGCACACCATGCTCATATGTTCCCTTCTCTTCCTTTATTATTTACTTAATTTTTAGAAATAAAGATAAGATCATTATGAGAGATATCTTTGAAGGTTCACTTTTTAGATTTTAATACTAATAAAAATGACTTTAAGTTTAAGACAAAGCTTAATTAGATTAGTAGTTAAATGTTAGATTATGTAGCTTTTGTAGCATGGTTTGTCATTAACCTTTTTCAGGTGGTGACGAAAGACTCTTGAAACCCTGAAAAGTGAAGTGCTATTTACTTTAATTATTCTTCTTTTTCTTTTTGTTTCTTGTTTCTTGTTTTTTGTTTTTTGTTTTCTAGGATAATTGCTCAAGTCCAATTTAAGACATTTTATGCAGGTTAGATTCAAGCAATTCGTTTTTGGCTAGCTCTATTTTTGTCTTTAACCCTATTATCAACAAAGGGTAATCTAGTTTTTAATTTTATTTTGTTTCTCTGCGTTTAATCTTTTTCTCAAAAAAAAAAATTGTCTGTAAAAACAATTACCTAATAAAGTTAGATTTTATAACCAACAACCAAATTTATCCACAAAATATTCATCATTTTTGTGATAAAATTAAAAATTCGAACGTCATTCTTAAAAATTCATTCATATCAGCTAGATGTTTTATCTGATTTCTAGAGTAGATAATATTATGTGATTTCAACTATGCTATACTCAAAAAGGAATGATAGAGCTCATGGAGATAGGGATTATAAGCAAGGTGAAACTATAATCTTTCACACACTCGGCACATCTAAGGCATTTGTGGGGTCTTTGACACCTAAAACTTTGTATAGTAGATGTTTAAATTGCACATTAAACAAAAATGTGTTAAACCATGTAAAAATCACGTACATTTTTATTAAAAATCATCTACAACCTTTTAAAGTGGGATGATATGTTATTCTTTTTAAAAACATCCTCTAATTGAACTTTTAAAAGTAAGCGTTTTTGAGGGTGATTTAAAAAAAATTTAGGGCGATTTATTTATATCCATCCAATAGATGTGGCTATGGGATAGCCCAATGATAGGTAAAAATACCTATATACCCTTTTACTAATAAAACTAGAAAACATAAACTAATTTCATTACATTTCTAACTACCGATTGTGAGAAAAAGTTTCTCTTCTTCCTCTTGACTACCGATTGTGCGAAAAAAAATTCTCATGAAAATTTCAAAACCAATTCATCGTATCGTCGTTAATCGTCGTACCAAATCATCGTCGATATTTCAATCCAAAGATGGCTCGACAAAAACAAACAAGTCGTCAATCTGATAATAATAATTGGCCAACTTTTATGGAGAGTTTAAGAAATAAAAAGATTGTTGAGGAACATAGTGAAGAAGATGAAGAATACGAAGAACACGAAGATGCTGATCTAGATACGGAGACTGATTCTGACAATCAACCTCTCAAGAACTATCTAATGGCTCCAATAAGGTAAGGGTTTACCATTATTTGTGTTTATTTTGCTTTAATTGAATGAAATCGTCAATAGAATTTTTAGGGTTTTCGTTGAATTGTCATAATCAGAGGTTTAGTGATGTGTTTTATCTACCGATTATGGTCGCATTCTTCATTCCTCAAGCACATCGACTATAATCAGTAGTTAGATTTAGTCATTAACTACCGATTGTCTTTCTGTACCAAAATTTAGGCTTAATCGTTAGTTTTTTTTAATCTAACTACCGATTATATTAGATGGTTTCATGTAGAGGAATATAGTTTTGAATCAATCGGTAGTTTCATATAGGTTTAAACTCCCGATTATGAAAGTTCGGGATTCCTCAAACACATCGACTAAAATCGGTAGTTAGAATTAGTCATTAACTACCGATTGTCTTTCTGTACCAAAATTTAGGCTTAATCGGTAGTTAATTTTTTTTATCTAACTACCGACTATATTAGATGGTTTCAATAGGTAGATATGTAGTAGTTGTTAACTTCCGATTATATTAGATAGTTTCAATCGGTAGATAGGTTTTGTATTTAACTTCCGATTGTTTTGTAATCGTTTGTTATTGTGTTTATTTGACTACCGATTATATGTGTGTCCATAGCTTAGAGTTTTTTGTCCAATTTTTATGCATAATCGGCAGATAATCTAGGTCTCGAGCTACCGATTATGAACAATCAGTTGTTAGTTTGTTTATTTGACTACCGATTATATGTGTGTCCATAGCTTAGACTTTTATGACCCAAAATTGTTGCATAATCGAGAGATAATCTAGGACCCGATCTACCGATTATGAACAGTCGGTTGATTTTTATGTACTCTTTCTACCGATAATATAGTGAATAAACGGTGTCTTACGAGCTAATTGTTCTTTATTTTATTTTTTTTGGGAAATGTGAGCTAAGCAAGCCCAAGATACAATTGTTTCGGGGCCTCGCCGTGAAGGGAGTAAGAAAATAATAGCTAGTGTAAGAAGATAAAAGAGCGCTAGCGGAATCTCTATCACCGAAGGAACTCAACCAAGTTTACAACCAAGTGTTCCAAAATATTTTAACCAAGAAGAAGGAGAACCAAGTGCTCCACAAGTTAGAAACCAATAAGAAGGAGAACCAAGTGCTACACAAGGAGAAGGACAAGGTACAAAGAAGGTAATTAAGAAGAAAGGAGGACACCAAGTCCCCGCCTCTTTGAAGATGAAGGGTATTGAAGCAGGACAAATACCTGGGTTACCAAGAGATGGAGGAGATCTGTTATTTAGATACAAAGACTCTTGGGCCAAAGAAATTTATTCAACTGAGGTAATAATTATAAAACACCATTCTTAAGCTATTCTCTTTTTATTCGTAGAAGTGTTAACCCCTATTCTAATTATTTTATAATTCGTCGTGTATATTAGGACCATTCTCATGCGGTTCGTCTACTCAAACCTACAACTACACCAAGAAAAATGAAAGACTGGCCATTAGATGGTGAGTGTGAAAGGTTCAAGGAATTATTTATCACTCGGGGTTATTAACTATTTCGAGAATTCAATGTTAGAGCATGAACAGGTGTCGATATCAGCCTTCCTGGAGAGAATGTATCCTGAGACCGATACCTTCCATATGCTTGGAGAGATGACGATCACCCCATATGATGTGGTGAAGATTCTTAGTTTCGCTGACCATGGTACGACCGTCAAGTTTGATTACGTAAAGCAGTTAATCTGGGAACAACTTTATTTTTACACTCAGAAGTGCCTTGGTTGGGATCGAGCGACATCCGACATTGAGTTCAACCGGTGCTTTTGTTACAAAACTAGACAATTCAGCATGGTCCACTTGATGAATACGTTCAAAGGCACAAAGGATAAAGAAAAAATGATTCCATAGTTTAGCGACGACGAAGTGAATGCTGCAGCCACTGCATATCTCCTTTGTGTTTTGGGATGTGTCCTTTTCCCCAATTGTAGTGGCAACCGGATCGACGCCAACCTTCTACAACTATTACATCCTCTCAATAAAGTTCGTGATTACCCGTGGGGCACCGCATGCCATGCGTTCTTGATGGAAGAGTTAAGAAAGTCATCGAGGAAATCAACTAGCCAAATTGCTTGGAATTTGAGCCTACTATAAGTATTTTGGTAACTCTATTGATACTTTGATTGTTAATTATTTTTTTCTCTTATAAGAATCAATTTTCTTATACTTTGTTTGATATGTACACTAGACATGGGTCTATGACCACTTCCCGTTCCTCGATTTGGCCAAAGAGAACCCGATATGGGAGAAAGGAACACCCAGAGGAACAAAATACATCTTCGACAACAATCGTTCAAGGTCTAAGGAGCAGCAGTTGATTTATTTGAGGACGAAATGAAACTTGATGACGTCCAAATATGTATGCTTTGATCCATACAAGGAAGGCCGAGCTACTTGACATATAACGGGAAGGTCTGAGTTGTCGTTTTATTATGGACCTTTGTGGCATCCCACAAGATATGCTATGTACAATGCCTCTAGGGTGATGCGTCAACTTGGTTAAGTACAAGAAGAACTTTGGAGTCACATGGTGGCAAATTCAAATTAGACGTGGAGAATTGTGTATGTGGTAAGGACTCTATCACAATAGTTTACTCTGGTAACCCATCCGTTGAAGATTGTAATAACATGATATAATATTTGATCAACGATGGGAGACCTGTCAACCGAGGTGATGAAGTAGATCCAGGCTATATGGAATGGTACCGGGAGCATTCTCATCTTCATGTGATCCGTGAAGATAAAGGAAAGACCACCAAGGTTTCCGATTATACTTGTATCATCAAAGAAAAACCTTCTGGTTATGAAAGGATGGTACGTAATGTTCTTTCCTTTTGATTTTAATATTACGGCTCAATATTTTAGATAATAATCGTTTGATTGCTATTGCATAAAAATAGAAAAATAGATTTGCGTTTTTCTCCAAGAAGATTGCTGGGTGTATAAAGGCGGGAGTGCCTTTATCAACTGAGAAGCTAAAAGAGCATAAAGACCTAATGGATAACATTGATAATGAAGCTTATGCAAGTAAGTTTGGGGAGAAAGCTTCGAATAAGCCTAAGAGGCCAGCGACAAAGCCCAGTAAAAGATTTCGTGGTTCATCGAGTGCTGATGGTGAAACCAATGTTCCTGATGCTGAAAGATATGTCCCTGGTGCTTGTTGTCCTCGCACTAAAACCAAAATATCTAGAAATTAGATTGTGGTTATCTTGTTAGAGAACATCATTTTCAATTGATTTGCAAGAAACTTGTTTAATGTTCTACCATTATGTTTACTTTATGAATGATGAATGAATTACTTTATGGATGATGAATGGATTTTAGGTTTTTTTTGTGAATTATCGATTGATTTGCAAGAGACTCATTTTTAATAAGTAATTTTGTTGAAATTTTATATTACAATCGGTAGATAAGTGGTTTGCATCACCTACCGATTAAGCTTGTTGATCTACAATCGGATGATAATTATCTACCGGTTACACCTGCTGATCTAAAATCGGTTGATAATTATCTACCGATTACACCTGCTAATGGAACTGCTTGGTTTCTGGACACATTTTATATTATAATCGGTAGTAAATAAAGTTTCATATACTACCGATTATGGAGTATGCAAATGTTGGAAATTTGATAACTTTTTCAATTTTGAATTTGGGGCAACATATACAATCGGTAGTAAATAAATTTTCTTAGACTACCGATTATGGAGTATGAATATTTTCGGAATTTGATAATTTTTCAATTTTGAATTTGGAGCAACATCTACAATCGGTAGTAAATACATTTTCTTATACTACCGATTATAGAGGATGTAAATTTTGCAAAATTTGATAAATTTTTCAATTTCGAATTTGGGGCAACATCTATAATCGGTAGTAAATAAAGTTT
>JAJJMC010029784.1:10568036-10598911 GCA_023531435.1 Papaver californicum
AATTTCGAATTTGGGGCAACATCTATAATCGGTAGTAAATAAAGTTTCATAGACCACTGATTGTATAAATCGGAAGGTAATGGTGATCCCGATACTTCCGATTGTTTATATTCGTATGAACTTAGTGTATATATTTTATGTACACTCTTGTTACACCAGACCTCAACAACTCTTTTTTTTTTTTAAAGAGTCGTTGGGACTCTAATCTATATAAGGAGGGTGACCTCTTCTCATTTATGCACCTTCAATACATTTTAACTCTCCAACATTGAAGTAATCATCTTCAAGATTAATGGCTCAATCTTTCACGGTAGAAGAAGATTTATCGCTTTGTAGGCGTTATGTGTAATTTTATCCGAGGCGAGGAAAAAAACGTAGAAAAAAATGGTGTAATGAGTATGAGTTATTTGGAGAGCATTCACGAACATTTTTGCGTTGACACCGGTAACCCCAATAACCGTAATAGAGCTGATCTTTTTTGTCGATTTAATTGCATAAGCTGAGAAGTTGATCCATTTGTATATTTAACTTATCTTGTCAATAGATAACGTTTGAGGGGTGAAACTAATGATAAAGTTATAGCGAGATCTATCGAGGAATGGCGACGATGGAAACGATCAAATTAGCATTATGAAGCTCATTTCAATATCCTTAAGGTGATGGGTAGATTCAACCCGTTTAAGGTTCGTCCATGCCGCTTAAGGTGAAGGGCATTCTCCAAGACAGAATATGAATCACAGAATAATTACCATGAATACATAATAGGTAGTTAGAATATACTATTATCTACCGATTATAGTCTTTGAAGTAACTTTTTGAAAATATTATGACGATACAACTCTCTATATAGGGAAAATGAGTTTTCGTGTTTGATTTTTTAGTATAATCGGAAGTTTTTGTTGTCATACATCTACCGATTGTCTCACAAAAAACATAGCAATGTTCAAAATACATGTTCAACTTAACTACTCACAATCCTCAGTCAAATCAATTGGGTCCTTGGAAAAGTTTGTTAAACGGTCCCAACGCTCCATGTTGGACTCGTATTACTTCAACCACTTCTTGCAATGGTTAGTTGGGAAGTAATCCAACCACCTACTCAATGGAGATAATGTACAATCTTCTGTTAACCTTAAACCGATAAAATGATTAACATTAACCCATGCCATAATGATTCGTCTATCCTTTACCAACTCATTACAAACCGTCTTTGTGGGTGTAAATGTAACACTCACTCCTTAGGAAGCAGGACATAAATAATGTACCACGCAGTTCAAAACATCCGCTAAAAGATATCCATATTTGCATTACCATCCAATACTTGGACCCGATTGTCTTCAATCCCTTTCCGAATTTTACACGAGTATATAACTCTTTGAACTCTTGTTCTCTAACATGTATATCTCTTTATCAATATATAATTCCTTATCCTCCAATAGTTGGGCGGCCATCTTATTTCTTAAATATTACCATTGGGTGATATTCTCGGTAACCGCCTCACTAAAGTCTCCTATTTGTTTTGAAGCAACGTGAAAACCACAGTTGCCATCCCCATCGACATCGTCGGTGGACAAAACAAATGGTATATTGAATAGAGGGAGTTGTTCCAAATACTCATCATATATTGTATACGTACCTCGATTTGGTCTTCCGTGTATATTTTGGGTTTGACTTACTTGAGAAGGAATCGTAGAGACCTTAGGTTTGACTTGTCGTGAGCTTGGTCCACCTTGATCCTTCCTTGGACGATCCCTTTTCCTTAGAGCCTGTACATCTTCATACTCATCTTGAGTATGCTCATGCCTAGAAAGCTCTCGTTGACTAGATAACCATTCCTTCAACTCTTTTCTTTGAATTGACCTTGGATTTTCGGTATTCGGCCTACCCATCGCCTTTCCTTTCATTGGTTCTTCAACAACATTTAGACAGGGGTGAAGGGCTTCCTCTAAATGGTGCATCAATATTTCCTTTTGTGTCCCATTTGACGTAGAGTAACACTTGAGTATTTTTGCAAACATTTCCGTCTCCACGAACGACGCACCATCAACCACCAGGGTGTTTGGAGTGAAAAATAATTTCTTCCAAGCATGTGACGACACAGGAGTCCAATACCTATCATCGTCTTGCAATTTCAAACCATAATCTCATCATTGTGATCTCTATACAACTCCAATTGCTGTATCATGTAATTTATTGATCACCAAAAAACTTTTTAAACTATAACCCTTAGAATATTTTTATGTTTTAAATGTGCCAACGGGAATCTATGCCGACTTTTTTACATTGAACCTTAAATCTTAGTGAGGTCACGATTGGTGAACTCATGAATTGCTTCTTAGACCGACACAACCCCATTTTGACTACCGACTAGTATTTTCTTTAATCGGCCATGGGACCCCTCTGCAATGCTTGTTGTCTCGTTCTTGAAGTTCTGATATTCATATGTCCATGCAAGCACAAACTTATCCTTATACGGTCCCAACCATTGTGTTTTGCAATACTTAACTGGTTTGGGATAGTTCTTGCCCCATTCATCGTCAAAGTTCTTCAAGTTGTATTCACAAAATTCCTCTATCATCGACCAAACTAGCTTATCCCATGCTTTTAGAAATAAAGACCACTTTATTCTATCCTCGGCCCACTTTTCATCAGCTAACCTTTTCTCTTCTTCTCGTTCTTCCAGGTTAGTTTACTAATACGTTCATCCTCTTCCTTCGACCTCTTGGTACCTTTGTTTCGTTTGTTAGCTTGGATATGATGTCTGCAATTGGATTTGATGTTGCAATTAAAGGTGCCACGTACATAGAAAATTATGGGCTTCCGGAAACACTACCTTTATTGCATTCATCAAGGCTTGATTGTTACCCGTTACAATAACCCTTGGAAAATGATCGCGATTATAAATCGACCTTAATGTTTGCAACATCCAAATGAAAGTCACATCGTTCTCAGCATCCATTAAACCCCAGGCCACTGTAAATGTGCATTTTTCCGAAGTGTGGCAAGCGATGTTAAACAACGGTATGTTGTACCTGTTTGTCTTGTAATTAGCATCTATCAACAAAATTTGATGAAAGCATTGAGCCAATTGGATCATCTTCATATGTGCCAATAAAATACGAATCACTTTACCATCCCTTTTTTCTTCTTTTCTCAACGTGTAATTGTGTTTCTCGGATAACCACTCTGATTGTTGCATAACCATTCGACTATCCCATTCCTTTATTTTGATCGTTGCTAGCGCCGACTTAATTGTAGACAACGAAGACAAGTTGTTGGGGTCGTCCGCCTTTATCTTAGATAAAATTGCACTCGCTTTCATTACGTTCCTCATAGACTTCACCGTCTCCATTTCCTTTGGTTTTAACTTGACAACCATTACGTGCCCAACAAGACTTTCCGGATCTTCGTGGTTGTGACGACCATTAGTAACTCTAAACATTTTCCATACTTTACCTTCCTTACCGTCAGATTTATTGGAGATAATCTTAAATGTGCATCCAATCTTCTTTGAGTTACCTCCCTCTCCGTCTTCTTTACGTATTTACGATCCTTTCCCACGTGACTCTTTCCCCCGCCACCTCTCTCACAAATCATTTTAAATTGATCAACCCTCACGCAATTGTTCTGAACTACAACGCACATCTTCTCTTTTGCCTTGTTGATAAGCCATTCCTTTGTCTCGCCTTACTTCCAAATGTCTTAATGCGTATATAACAAAACAAATATCATAAGCCTAACCTTGTAACATACATTCTTAGAACAAGACAAGAGCGGGTAGGTAGTATACCAAATTATTTGAATAGTATAGGGAAGTATCAGGACCCTCATATGAAACATGATTAACCGATTCAACAATCTACATAAAATAGTAGTGAGTTAGACAACAACAATCGGTAGATAATTATGTTCCCGTACTACCGATTAACGATAATCGGTAGTTAATCATATCCCCGTACTACCAATTAACAACAATCAGTAGTTAATTATGTTCTCGTACTACCGATTATAGCAAGACAAGTTCTGTACACAAAAACAAGTATAATCGGAGGATTAATTTGTTAAAAAACAACCGATTACAATGGAATCAGTAGATAAATTTGATCTTTAAACTATCGATTACAAAGTGCAAAATTTTTAAGTTTAATTCAATTCTGGCTACAATCACAATCGGTAGATATGTGACTTTACAAACTACTGATTCTAAATCGATAGATAAAAAATTTCACCCACTACCGATTGTGAAAGATGAAGAGTTAGAAATTTTTTAAGTTTTGAGAAATTCATTTTTGGGGCGACAACTATAATCGGTAGATAGTAATTATTCCTAAACTACCAATTATGAAATCAAAATTCGAACAAAATTCAATTTGGGGAATTTGTTTAATCGGTAGTAATCATTCTTCACGAGACTACCGATTATACCATAATTTTGGCACAGGCGTCCGATTTTGGGACGTCCATGGCATTAAATGCATTCAAAAATGAATTTTTTTTGTTAACGGTCACATACAAAGTGGATTTTTGATTTTCTTAACACAATACCTGATTGTTTGATGCATTATTATCTTCATTTTGATGTGATTCATCGTTTTCTCTCGCTAAATCGTCGTCTAGGTTTTCTTCCACACCAAAATTTGGATCATCCAACAAATATCCCAAATCGTCGTCTCTAACGTTATTGAACCTTCAATAATATGTTCTTCATGATCTTTCTCACCTTCTTCCTCATACTTATCCATGTTTGTTATTGATTTTAGGTAAAACATAGTTTTTCCAAACTTCTTCTTCTTCTCTAACACACTATCTATTTCTTTTCTAAAACTATAATTCAAATAATTTTCTAACACTAACTATAACGAAAATTAACTAACTAATTAATCAACATTAACACTTATTAAACAAGGACATATTAGCCATTAAATAAAATATATGAATAAGGGGTGTGCTGATATTACTTCTTAGTGACCTTATTTTGTTTTATTAGTCGCCCCAAATTCTTTTGGGTCGCTCTCAAAAACACAAATCTATAAACTAGACATTCACTTAGAGCATGTCTTCCTATTCAACTCATCATTTTACTCCTTGTATTTAGGAAATTGAATCTTATATAAAAAATTTACTTAAAAAAAATGTCTTACTTATGGTTCCACATATAAAACTCAGTGTCAAAAAAGTTTGGTCTCACCATGGCATGAACTACCTCTGCCTACCATGTCATATTTGGGCCCATTATGGATATCATTGTAATTTACCTTTTTTATAATCCCATGAAAGAAAATTGATTGGCCCAAAAATCATAACAATCAACATTTCGGACAGGTATACAGTACATCTACTGAATCATATCATGCGTCATGTAGATTGATCTATCTCCTTGTCATGTGCTACCCTTACCTTTGGTAATCTCATATTCATCTGGAAACAACGGATAATAATAATAATACTACCTATGTTTCAACAAAAGTGTTACTATTATTTTTGCTGAAATGGAGGGAGTAATAATCAAACAATAGAAAAACTTACTCCGAAGGGTAAGTGTGTGTACCCTAATATTTTGATACTAATATGAGCTAATTCAAACGCTATAAGCGGTACATCGGCAACATCGGTCATCTCAGTTTTGCTTACAATTGCCCAGTCCATGGGCCCATGCCCGACAACCGTATATGCTGACCCAGTTCCACTGGTATATTTCCGCTTATCTGCTTCTAAAACCCTAAAATAAGGTTCTGGAATATTCTAAATTACTTGACAGATAAGTCTGCAAAACTCTATAAATATAGAGGACCTAATTCCTAAAAGGCATGATATCCAACCCTAAAAACTCCTATAAAAAATAATGACTGGTTTGGGCGTCGGAGCCTCTTCTTCTTCTTTTTTTCGCAGGTTCTTCCCATCTTAATTATCAGAAGGAGGAGATCAACTATCAATATCATCGATATTGTTTGGCGGTGAAAATGGATACGTTTTTTTCCCAAACAACAAGTTTAGTTGGATAAGTTGTTTTTTTTTCTTGATGATGCATTTTAAACCAGAGACAAAGAAAAAAACTACAAATTAATTAAAAGCATAAAACACAATAAAGACAAGAGAAATCTACGAGCCTGAGTGTACTACTAAAAGTCAAGGGTTAAAGAGGCAATTTTCTGGCGACGTTGACTCTGGTCAAGTAATTTTTTCTTCATGATCTAAGTATATTTGCCCCGGTTATTATTTTTCTGGATCAATGATTGGCGTTGGTTAGTTTTTTGTTTTTCTTTTAATCTTTTTCTCTGTTTATTTTTCCTTTTTTCTGGTTTAAATTGAATTTTTATACTCAATTGGAGGTAGAAGGTAGGGTTTCTTTTAAATATAATAATAATTCTTCTGATTACCTTAGATAGTTTGGTTTGTTGGTTGAGAAGAAGGATGAGATTTTTCATGAACCTTCGTTGTTTCTACCTCATGGTGTGGTTGAGGGTGAGAAGTTGACGGTGTTTTCTGATAAGGAGGTAGAAGATGATATTCGTAGATGTGAACATCTAGTTCTGGGTTGTTTTGTTGACAGAAGGCTACCATTTTTGATGGTAAAAAGTATTGTTCAAACTTCAAAGTGTGTGGAAGTTAAAGGGAGACATGAATATGACTCTTCATGGTGATATCATATTTTGGTTTGAGTTTGATTCTGAAGAGGTGTTTGTGGGAAAAAACAAATTAAAGGGTAATTTAGGAAAAGTGGGGTGAGCAAGGTGATAATTCGTCAATCCTTAAACATTTATACTTTTGAAGTACTTTGTTTAGATACGAGAGACCAATCTGTACAATCATGGCCTAAACCAAGCAATGGTCGTTCCAGTCTTGCTTCAGTCACAAATGAGAAGGAGAAGGGTTGGTATTAGGGAGGGAAACGAGAGAAGAATTAATGTCAGAGTGTCAGACTATGTGGGATGTAATTGGTGTGAATATATATGAACAATTTCTATGTGTGAGAAGGTTAAATGATCGATTTGTTCGATTTAAATTGTTATGTATTAGACTTAGACTTGGAATTGTCGTCCAATTCAAACTTCTTGTGTTCAATGGAATGAGAAATCTATTTTATAGTCATAATTATTGTAATCGTTCACCCGACCTTTTCTCTGGAAGAAAGTGTCGATGGTTGAGTAGTGGTGAAGTGAAGAAGGTGGAGAAGGTGTTGAAAACTTCTCCCTACTTCGATTGGGGTTGAATAGACGGTTACTCAACCTACCACTCTTCTCCTCAACTGCTGATCAAACTTTCCAGAGTTTTCTTTTTAATGGGTGCACTTCTGCACCACGTGCCGTAGACCGCCAGACCAATATCCCAGTGAATATCCCTCTATTTGTGACATTTGATGTCTCGTGTAATTGATGTAATATTAAGTACAACTAATAAAATTAAGTCGAATGAGACTTGCTTAGTCTTTTGACTGAAGACCTGTCTTGCTTGACTAGGATGATGAGTCTTAAAAGACTAAAATAAAGGAAATATGTAGTTATTTTGTTTGTTTTTTTTACTAAGAAAATTAATTTCATTTACTTAAATCAGGGGATTGAAAGTTTGGTCCGGGAAATGAGGATAGTCAACTTCCCAGGACCCAGTTACACTCAGCCTTTTACCATATTTGGCAGCTTTGTCTGCATTTGAATTAAAATCTCTCTTAATGTATTCAAATTTATAAAATAAGACATTGTTTACTAGGAATAAATAGTCATCTAGAATAGAACTTGTTGACCAGCTAATCTGATAACTAGATTTATTTAGGTAGAAGATAGCATTTAAGAGTCACTTCTGATGCAGATGGAAAATAAGTTTTTCTGGTTGCTCCATTGGATAGCTTCAAGAACTGCAAGGCTTTCAGCTTCCTCTACATTATCCGATGATCCATGGACTATTTTGCATCCCTTGTAGCAGCCTGTCAAATCAAATCAGATAATACAAATACCATATTTATCGGTGTCCTTATCATAAGATGCATCACATTAGATTATGGTCACTAGGTAATCCTGAATTATTAGGCAAATCTGAAATAGTTTGGGAAGGAGTATGAATACTGGGACTATGACTGTTGAAATGAAGCATAGTTTCATAGAGATCCTAGCAGTTGTAATATGATTCAAATCTTTATCTTGGAAGATCCTAGAGCATATTTCTTTCCAAATATTCCAGGAAGTAGTGAATAAAACACATATAATATCACTGGATACTGAACTAGTAATCCATTTATGAATCCAATCATATATACTAATATTATAACCAGCATCTTGAATATCTAAATGACCATTGGGAACCAGGGACTAAACCTCTTTAGCAAACTTACAGTGCTGAATTATATGTTCTGCAGACTCATGACATCCATTATCATAACTAGCAACCATGGTGTTATGATTATTGTTGAACCTATAGAGAGTACATTTAGTGGGAAGGATATGTTGCACATATTTCCAAAGAAAAAGTTGGATCTTAGGTAGAACAGGAGCAGACCACAGAAGTTTAAGAGCAGAGAACATGTTACCATTTTGGGCAGTAATGGTAGACTCATTAGTTAACAAGGTGTATGCAGATTTGACAGAAAAATGACTCGATTTGGTATGAGGCCAGATAATCATATCCTTGATAAACATAGGAATCCTAATTGTTATTATCTTATTGCAAGTATCAGGATTGAATTTTTTTTGAAGCATCTCATATTTCCAAGATCTAGTATCTTGATCAATGAGCTGGGCAACCTGGATATTGGGATTAGGGTATGCAATACAGTGATGATGCTTGACATCTTTAATCCAATTATCATAGAATGCACTAACAGAATTGCCATTCCTAATTTCCCAATAAGAATTCTTGATGATGAAGTCAAGTCCTACACTAATGCTTTTCCAGGCCCAAGAAAAAGTTATAGATTTAGTGTAATGCATAGGACTATAATACCTAAAATACTTACATTTAAGAATCATAACATACAAAGTATCAGGATTCCTAACTAAATTCCATGCTGTTTTGGCAAGTAAAGCAATGTTAAATTTCTTAAGTTTTCTAAAGGCCAAACCACCATTCAATTTGTGTGAACAAATGTTATCCAACTTTTTAAAATAAATCCCACCTGAGACATTCTTACCCCACTCAAAATCCCTTTGAGCTTGATCCATTTTCTTGAGGATCTTGTCCGGGAGCAAGAAACAATTTATGAGATAGTTGGTAGAGGAGTTAATGACATGTTTAACCATAACAGATCTACCACTTGGGTGAGGTTTTTTCCTTTCCACTTGGCAACCCTTTTGTCAAAGTGGTCAACTAAGTGATCAAAAGTATCATTCCTAGTTTGATTTATGAAAAAAGGTATACCAAGATACTTATCATACATATCAACTTTCTTAACATCTAGGTGACAAATGAGAGAACACAATGGTCAGGGTGTACATTTTTACTGAAACAACACCCTGATTTTTAAAGATTTATAACTTGACCAGAATATTTACTGAAATATTTTATGAGAGACATAAGATTATCAGCTTCATTATGAGTTGCCTTGGTAAATATGATACAATTATCAGAAAATAGCAAGTGGGAGATGCTAGGAGTTTCATGTGTCACTTTAAACCCATGGATAAGATGGGCTTCCTCAGCTATAAGATACCTAGAAAAAGACTCCATACACAAAATAAGAGGTAGGGAGACAATGAGTCTGCTTGTCTCAGACCCCTAGTGGGTTTATAAGAAGAACAATGAGAACTATTGAGTAGTATGGAAATGCTAGTAGTACTTACATATTGTAGAATTAGATCACACCAGTGATCTGAAAATCCAAAGCTTTTGAGAATGTCCATGAGGAAGGGCTATTTAATTCTGTCGAAAGCCTTTATACATATCTAGTTTTAAGCCCATAATGCCACACTTATCTTTTTTCCTCTTTATTGAATGAACTAATTCCCGAGCAATGATTACATTGTCATGAATATGTCTATTAGGAACATAAGCTGCTTGAAAAGGTGATATAATATTTTCAAGTAGTGGTTTCATTCTATTAACTAGGATTCTAGAGATAATTTTATATGATGTTTTACATAATGAAATAGGTCTAAAATTACTTGGGCTAGTGGGATTATTAACCTTAGGAATTAAAATCAGAAATGTGTGATTCATTTATTTAAGCAAATGCATTGTGTCAAAGAAACATTTAACTGTTTGTAATATATCATTCTTAAAGAGCTCCATGTTTTTCTTATAGAAGCCAGGTGGGAAACCATCTGGTCCTGTGGAAGTCCATGAAGCTATTTGGTTTATTGTATTCCTAATTTCCTGTAAAGTAATGAGACTCAACAAAGTAGCATTGTCCTCCTTAGTAATACAAGTACTTTTGCAATTATGAAATTCTCTATTCCTTAAGGGATTAAAAGTGGAGCTTATTGTCTTGAAATGATTAATAAGGAGGTCTTCTAGATCAGATATATCATTGGACCAAAGACCATTGCTGAGTCTAAGAGCAGATATATGATTAAAGTGCTTCCTCCTATTAGCAGAAGTGTGATAGAAGGAGGTATTCCTATCATAGCTCATTATGTACTCAACTCTGGATTTTTGAGCATAAAATTCCTCTTGGATTTTTTGCCAATGCTCCAAGTCTTGCTCAACATATTTGATAGTATCAATATTTAGCATTTCATTTGTATTGTTATGCAGAGACTGCAGTTGAGCTTCTAGGTCTTTGACTCTGTGGTCAATATTGCCAAAATGGCTTATATTCCATTTTCCCAGTTCATGTTTGACACATCTAAGTTTGTTTACAAGGTTAAAAGGTGGTGGACCTTTAATATCATTAGAATAAGCATTCCAAATAACCTCATGAGAGGTGGGATCACTGAACCAATACTAATAATACTTGTAAGGTCTTTTTACCTTGGTGATTTTGGGTATTAGTCACCAAGATTGTGGGAGAATGATCTGGCCCTACAGTATTTATGTGGAAGACTTTAGAGTTACTATAAGATTCAATCCATAAAATATTGGCTAGAGTTCTATCAAGTCTAGATCTTATTAGGTCATTCCCAGCTGGTCTATTAGACCAAGTGAATTTTGAACCAATGTAGCCTAAGTCCACCGGGTCAGAGGCATCAATAGAAGATTTAATGGCTGGATACTCAGTAGTGGTTGGGGTAGACAGAGTTGACCTTTTATGGACTGTCATTGTGATATTGAGATCACCAATAAGAAATTAAGAACCCATGGGATATTCGCTCTATCTCCAAAATTTTTAATGTATTCCTATTGTTGTAATTTCTCATCATGGTAAACAGAACCATACAAGAAAGTTACCAGGAATTATGGCTTGCTAGGATCATAAGAAGCCAAGACATTAATCATTTTATCAGTATTCTGCACAATATCAAACTGGAAACCACTCTTCCACATAAGAGCAATACCACCTGAGAGACTAGCTGAACGGTAAACCCAATTGTTTGGGTAGCTGAATCTCTTTAGATATTGACTCATTTTTGTAGAGTCATTTTTATTTTCACAATGGAAAATTACATCAGGATTTTGACTCTTAATTACATTGAATAAAGAAGTTCTAGTTGCAGGGTTGCCGAAGCCATGACAATTCCATGACAAGATTCTCATGAGAATAAGAGAAAGAAAAAAATCTCAAACTTCTTATAATCATTGTAGTTAAAGTAGAAATCAAAAAGTTAATTTATTGTAACAACGCTCAATAATGATGGGAGTTATAGGGTTCCTATTAGGGGTTGTACCAATTATACAATGAACAATAATATTGAAAATTTGGAAACAAAACTGGTCATTTTAGAAAAGTGGTAAAAATAGTTTGTTCGCTGAGACTTGTGAAGATTCGTTTTAGACCTAATTTTGATTTAAACTAGAAAATAATTAAAATATTTTAATAATATTGAGAAGAAGTGGAACTCAGGATTCCACCAAAATCACTTCTGAATGAGTTGTACAATGATTTTTTAATAATTATAGCTCTTTTATTGACTATGTTTCTTTGCCAAAAGTAGATTTCTAAAACATTAATTGTAAATCACAAGCATGACGCATCAAAAGCTCTTAAGTCTCAGCATACACCATCAAACAAAATCACAACTAATTAAGAAAAATCATAAATCAATTAAAATCAATGCAAAAGTCATTAAGAATCAAAAATAGTTACCATTCATTCATGAAATATGGCTTCCTCCATTGTCCCAGTGGTGGGGTTTAGCTAGACATGACTTTCTTAAAAGTCATTAAAAATTGATTAAGAAAATAATAATATCTATCTGTGAGAAGTTGTCTAGAAAATTGTATCTAGGCTCCCCTTTATATAGTCTTTGGTAACCTCCTCTTGATCCTTATCCAATTAGGAAACCTAATCTCATTAAACTCTTCCACCTCCTTTTGATCCTTATCCAATTAGGAGACTTAACCTCATCAAAAACCAACAAAAACCCTAATTTTCACGTCAAAGGTGAGCCCAAAACGCTTCTCTTATTTTTCTTCCCGCGCAGGCCCAATAAGGCCCAACAGATAACAAATCCAAGTTGGTTTCACAGTTTTGCTCATAGCTTCTTCATACGAACTCGGAATGACCTTATTCTTTTTGCGCTGGATTCGTCTTTCAATTATCTACAAGATGGAGGGAATATGCTGAGTTCAGCTGGGTATTTAGCAATTCTTCCTTGTAGAGCTCAATTTCACTTCTTTCAGAGATGTAACATAATAAAACACATAAACTACAAAAGTAATAATAATACACCGTAATTACAAAATATAGCAAATAAGTATAAGGAAATGATGCTTAAAATATGTAAATTATGCACTTATAAAAAACCAAACCATAATTGGCAAATACATAATTGATTTCAAAATAACTAGGTTTGCAAGAATTTTTAATCTGAAATTAAACTTCGGGAGTATAGGGGTTACCGTATCTGCAGTTTTTCTATGTATTCCAACAACGAGATCTCCAGAAGCATGTGATTCAATAGCTATATCACTCATTTCAATATCACCCTCGATGAAATGATTTCCGGGAGTAAGTAGCAGATCAGTGTGATTTATCTCAACATCAGAAATAGGAGAATCATTGGATGGTTGAAAAATAGGGTTGATAAGGATGTGATTAGGTTGATGAGTAGTGTTTGTTTCTGGTTCCGCATCTCTTATTCTTTTTCTGTTACTAAACTCTTATATTTTATATGAAGACCCAATATCTAGTGGATTAGGTTTGTTATGATTTAGGCGCCTGTCTTGTTCTTCTAGGGAAACCATCAAAGCCTGCCTCTCTGGGCCGTTCTGGCACCAGAACAAAAACTCTTCTTGATTATATTCCACTACTTCTAGATTCTTGGCAATAGCTGCACACGCTTCATCATCATGATCAATTACGTAACATTTATTATAAATCTTATGAGGTTGTTTCTCAAAGTGATATCTTACCCAGCGCATCTTGTCGGTTCTTGTAGTAAATAACCAACCTCCTCTCTTAAGTGGTTTATTCAAATCAACTTCAACCCAAATAGTGATGAGTTTGGTACCACATGGTTGGCAATTGTTTGGTTTCACATTTACTTTCCTTCCAATATCTCTGCAAATATCATCTATTACTTGAATATTGAGGTGTTCCAATAGTAAATTTCTTAACTGAATACACCAAACTTGAGATATGAACTTGTGATCATTTAGTTCAATTTTGTTGTTGTACTTCTGCACAACTAGCATATGACCCGTTAATGCCCATGGACAATTTTGAATTATTTCTTCACATGCTTCTTCAGACTTAGGCTTGATTACAAACAAGTTAAAGCCCATTGCATTGATTTGAAGTGGTCTGTGTCTTCGCCACATCATATTGATTTCATTTTTGATCACTGAGAATTCTAGGGGCACCAGAGTGATAATTTTTCCTAGTAAACTAGCAGACCGATATTCTGCTGCTGAATCCACAGCTTGGCAGGAGGAGATGGCTCTACCCAAAACATTTTGAGTTACAACACCAAGATTAGCAGTCCTGAATCTTGAAATAATGTTGGAGACATTCTCATTGTTGGGGGAAGCCATAGAATCACGACTGAAAATGGCAAGAGTGCAGTGTTTGAGATTGGATTGAAGCACGTTGATAATGAGAGGATAATTGATCCTAGGATTTATATTCCTCAACCTAATTAATGGGACATTTGTATGTGAGGATGTGAAAGTATATTCCTTACCAAAGATAGTAGTGAATATTATTTTTTACATATACTTAGGATCTGAAAAAGATTGAGACATATGGAGGACTACTTCTGGTGGAAATTGCTTAAAATAAGAGTCATATATGCTGGAGCCATGCACGTAATTGTTATGGTATAATTTGTAATCAAAATTACCGTGCACAAATTTGATAATAT
This sequence comes from Papaver californicum, assembly GCA_023531435.1. Taxonomy (NCBI): domain Eukaryota; kingdom Viridiplantae; phylum Streptophyta; class Magnoliopsida; order Ranunculales; family Papaveraceae; genus Papaver; species Papaver californicum. Next base: position 10,582,424 of record JAJJMC010029784.1, read on the forward strand.
TTCTAAGATTACAGAAATAGCAGTTACGTTTTTTTTGGATGGATAGTTTTTTGAAACACTGTGAATCGGTTCATGGTGAAAATCGAAAGAAGAAGGGTAGAGATTGATCAGAGGAACTTCTCCTAAGACTTGTGAGACATTGACAAAAGAATAACACTAAGTTGATAGACTTATACTTTAAATACTCTAGGAAGACAAATATTAGTGATAGAGCAAGACTGCTGAGGAGAAGCACAACTACTACAAACTTTGAAAACACACTGCTTATGGAAGAACCACGACTGGTTGATCTCAATTGGAAAACATGAGTAACTGTAAACACAATAAAGATTTTAGTATTCCATAAGTGATAAGTTACACTTGAAAATATTAATTAGAAGCATATACTTGCTAGTAGAAATCTAAGAAACAAAGATATTTTAAAAATACAATTAATCAGACTTTAACTGTAAATCATCGAGTAAACTAAGACAACAATTCTAAAGAAAGTATGAATAATCTTCCTAGATTTTTTAACATCAATGATCAGAAGCTAAATAAATTTAAAAAAATCAAGAAGTTAAATCATTAGAGTAAAGAATAATAAAGGATCTTAAAGAAATGAGTCAACTCAGCTGGACAACGATTCACAAAGCTTCAATTTTTCGGTTGCTCATAAAGGAGATGTAGTTATTTTATTTATGAGGAACAATATGTTCAACTAGGTCAACTTTCCTTGACATGATTCTTTTATAGAAATAAAAATATGCTATTGAGCATGAGAATAAATATAGTTGTTGAGCACAAGAGTATATATGTGAGGCCATATATAAAAATATATGTGTGAGAGGCCACATATATGAAGGAGGCCTAGTATGACCTTTAATAGGCAAGTTAGGGATTTAAAGCTTAGTGTTGGTCGGACTATACTAAGCCGCCTTAGTTAAAGGAATTATACTAAGTCTCCTTAATTGAAAGAAGTTGTACTAAGCCTCCTTAGTTGAAAGGAGTATAGAGTAAGACGTATTAGTATTTTCTTATTGTACTAAGATGCATGATTTTTGACCTAGGAACAAAGATGCACAAGTTTTTCCCTAGGAACAAAGACGCACGAGTTTAGGGCAAAGGAGTAAAACGCCTAGTTTGGACGAGAGCATAAGACGTATGAGTTTAGCCTTTGAACTAAAACACACAAGTTCGGGGGAAAAGAGTAAAAATGCTTAGTTTTGGTCGAAGATACAAGGTATACATGTTATACCTATTTTCACTAAGCAACACAAGTTGAGGGAAAAAATAGTAAAACGCCTTGTTTGGACAAGAAAGGTATGACGCATGGTTTGGTCTTTGAACAAAGATATACGATTTTTTCCCTAGAATAAAGACGTGCGAGTTTAGATATTTGTAACTAAGGCATACAAGTGGAGGGAAAAAGATTAAAACGTCTCATTTTGGTCTCAAAGACAAAGACGTATGAGTTGAGCTCTTTTGAACTAAGGCGCACAAGTTGAGGTCAAAAGAGTAAAACACCTTAGTTTGGTCTTATGAGACAAAAGACGCTCATGGTATTGAGAACTAAGGCTCATATGTTTTGTGGTAATGCCTAAGATGGACAAGGTAGGGGGCATCATCCCCTTGGACTTAGACAGACAAGAGAATTCTTGTGAAATTTCGTCGTCAGAAAATTCAAATTTAGGTAAAAATGCTGTAAAATCTTCATACGAAGCCCGTTTTCGTTGATCTACCCCAGTTTTTTGATGCCCAGAACACCATCTACCTCCTTAATCCGGAAGGATTTGAGTTTTGAGTTCGTTCAGGGCCTCAAAAATACGAAACAAACAAAATTTAAGAAAAAATCATGAATTTTTCAGCTACGACTTTGTTGAATGTTTTTATCATATCTCTTAGAAAGTTTGTCCGATTGATGTGAATTTTTAGTATGTTGTATAGGGCATACATACAAAGAGTTTGGTATATAAATCATCTCTTGATTCATTACCAATTTCTCCCAGATCATGACTTTGTACAGGGCAGTGCAACTTTGCGCCTGACGAGCTTGGTGTAAAAACGCCTTTTTAGGCCTCTGAGCCATTTGATTGCGTATTGGGAGTTATATGAAGGATGTTTATGCCATTGGTTACTTACTTAAGCAAGGAATGATATTTCCAAGGATAAATTTAGCTATTAAAATTTATGTTTTGTGTTTAGCACAATTCTTGATTTGGTGTCTGAGCACATCAGTGGTATTTTAATCAAGTAAAAATCGTATGTAACTTCTATATAAAGCTATATAAATAGTATTTTTAATTGAGGTGTATAACACCAAATAATACTTAAATTTCTATATATTAGTGGGTAATCCATCTACAAGCTTGAGATTTTATGTAAAAATCATAGAATATCTAGGAATACTGTAGTAAGCACCATCGCTATTCTAATGATTTTGTATAGTAATGAATGTTGATGCATTCAATAATTTTAATCACACATGTACTTGACCATACATATAGTGAGAAGACAGGGATAAACACCTGAGAAAGGACAGAGATATGCACATATCTAAAATTCTTTTCAGAATTAGGTTTATTATTTTCTTAGACTCGAGTCTTGAGAGATAAATTTACTATTTTATCCTTGTAAAAAACCCACCATCTACATTAAGTCCCCTGCTTAGCGCTAAACGAGTAATGTTGCGTGGTAAGCATTAGATGGTGGCATGTCAGACGAAACACGACAAAATGTAACTTTATAGTTCCATGTTTAGACATTACCAGAAAAGTAATAGTCAGCTTGAACTTTTGAATAAGCAATCTAGAAGGCCGTCTTAAATAGACAAGTAGAGACCCATGGAAAAGCAAGACTTGGAATTGGTTGGACAAGTATAACTGGATGGATAAGCGAGGAAGCATAGCTGGGCGGACAAGCATGTGCTTGATAGGTGTGGCTAGGTAAGACTAGCACGACAGAAGGATCAAATCCACTTCTGACAAAGTCCAGCTAGAATAATATTTACTTATTTATTATTATTTTATTTGGGAAAGTTTTGCTCTTTATGTAATTGTAATTTAGGTATTTAGAGCATTCTTCTTCTACTGTAACAATCAATGGGAAGGTATTTGGAACATTAGTTGGTTATAGAGAGTGTTGAGGCAATGCTGCCGTCAGAACACTAAAATGAGTGTTTGAGGCAGTGGTGCCACAGAACACTAAGATGAGTGTTGAGCCAGTGGTGCCACAGAACACTGCTGTGAGTGTTGAGGCAGTGCTGCCATCAGAACACTGTGAGTGTTGAGACATTGGTGCCTCAGAACACTGAGATGAGTAGAGCATTGATACAAATACATAAAAAGTTCGAGGAATTCAGCTATGGCAATTCTGCGACTTGAGACAAGTTCAATGTTGCTCAATGAGGGCCTTAATGAATATAAAACAATAGTAGGTTTATGCAACTCAACTGAGATTTGGGCATGTATGAGTTCAGTATTGCATTATTGAAGGTCTATATAGATACTGTGAATACAATAATGAATCAATATTACTCAATACGAGTCTTAATATTGATATGGATATATGGAACATGCTCAAGGGATTCAGTTATGAAATTAATGCACCTAGAACAAGTTTGATATGCTCTCTACGAGTGGACAATCCGTCTAGGAGCTAGGGAAAAATCTTGTAGCCAAGACTAAGACGGATGGGTCATGTATCCAAGACTAAGAAAGACGATTCTTGTAGCTAAGACTAAGACGGATAAGCCTTCTGCTCATGATTAAGACGGATGAGCCTTGTGCTCAAGCTAAGACAGACGAGTCTCGTAGCCGATGCTGGACGGAAAAGGCATGTATCTATGGCTAAGACGGACACGGTCAGTGTCACTTGCTACATACTTTTATATAAAAGCTATATAGGTATTTTAGTGAGTCAATATTTTTTAGTTGAGCATGAATATTGACATAAGGTAATTTTGGCATTTAACTGCGGAATATAACACCATATGATACTCAAATTGCTTTGTACTAGTGGGTAATCCATCTAGGAGCTTGAGATTTTATGTAAAAATCATAGAACATCTGGGAATGTCGTAGTAAACACCATATTTATTCTGATGATTTTGTATAGTAATGAATGTTGGTCAATTTGTTATGTAATTTGATTGTATATGTAGTTGCTATGATGAGTTCATCCATATATATAGAGACACTGGGATGAGCACCTGAGAGTACTCAAAATTGCTCTATACTAGTGGACAATCCGTCTAGGAGCTTGAGATTTTTCGTGTAAGAATCATAGAATGTATGGGAATGTTGTAGTAAGCACGAGTGTTGTTCTGATGATTTGGTACAGTAACGAAATGTTGGTCAATTCATTAAATTTGATTTTATATGTAGCTGGCTATACATATAGAGAGAGAATATGGGTAAGCACCTGAGAGAGGACAGGAATAAGCACATGCCCTAAAATTCTTTGTAGAATTCTGAAGTTTAATATTGACGAAAATAAAATAACAAGGCTTAATTGTTACATATTACCAGAGATATTGCAGTAGGCTTTAACTCTGAATATCGTCACATTAATGGATCTGCAAGTCAGGGATGATTAACATGGATATATAGAGGCATAACATAATCATCAGGAAATGTCAGTAGTTCAGGCTTGTAAATACGACTATAAAATCTCACATGGTCGGTCAAGCAAGAGAGGATACCACGACTGAACATACATGACTTGGACGGACAAGGCATATGAGGCAGCTTGGACGAACAAGCAGAAAAGGAAATGCTTGGACGGAGAAGTGAGAGGTTGTGTATGAACGAACAAGTGAGAGACCATCTCCTTCTCGTACTTGGTAATTCCATTTGATATAAAAGGGAATATCTGGTTATTTTATTTTATTCTATTTTTACGTGAGTAGTATTTATATGAAAACGTGGGAGCAGCACCTCACATTCTTTTCTTTGCTAGCAGCGCCTGCTATTGGGAGGACGACCTTGACTCTGTTGTTTGTCTCCAATTGATAGTCTATCGTTATTGAAGCAGGTAGAAGTAGAGATGTAGCCCCACTCTATATGTGATCAACAAAAGAAGCAAGCTCCCTAGTTGTATGTCGGCCTTGGTGTGAAGAGCTTCTCTTAAGCATGCCTTATTATTCTTAGTGCTGGCATCAAGTGTTACTGACTTGATTATGAGTTCTCTAAAGTTGAATTAATCTTTCCAATGAGATCAAGTCCCCAAGTGTTGAATAGTCAGGAGGTGTTTGTAAACAAGACAAAGGGATGATATTAATTTGTTTCACATGTAATTGACGATCATGGATAAGTGATGTTGCATCTTATGGAGAAAGTATATTGGGTTTCATGCTCTTTCATGACTTAATGTTTATGTATACGAGTCTTGAAATAAGTTGAAGAGGTAGATGCAAGCTTATATGAACTTAAATTTGTTGTGAAGACTTATTGTCAGAAAATTCAGACATATATAGTTTCCACGAAAAAGGCCATAGCTCATACAAACTCGGATTGATATGTTCGACCCCAAATTTTGAAGCCAAGAGGCTAAGCTATCATATGCAGCAAGAATCAATTAATTTTGGGTTTGCTAGGTCGGTCAATTATGCTTGAACATCCGTGATTAGTAATCCCGTGTAAATTTCCAGATTTTCTATAGACTCTAGTGTAAGAGACATATATCTTATCTCGGGTAACCGATTGACGCGCCCTTTCAGTATGTTGTAGAAGAGACATGTACGAACAACTTTCATGAAGGATGCATTGCCCTATTCCTCACCCATAAATACGTTTTTCAGAGTTAGGAGACTAAGTATGCAATAACTTGGGTATACCACTTGGAGGCGTCCAAGAACTCGAATTCGATGAAGACTGACTTTGTCATGGAGTTGATGCTGTAAGGAGTTGTTAGCAGTAGCAGGTAGTTGTGTACAAAAGATGGAGCGCTAATGAATGTGATATGATAACTCGAGTTATAGCTTGTAGCACCAAGGTGGAAGACAGAGTCAGGAGAGGCTGGTGATGAACCCTAATAGTTTTCTTGATGTAGAAAAAAATCCAGCTTAGGCGTGCTTCATTATCGACTCTATGTGTGTTGTACCCCCAAGAGTGGCAACACATGTGTACATGCCTCGAGCCAAGGTGAGCAACCAACGTTGATAGGGGTAGAGTAATCGATGTTAATCTCAGAGAAGCAATTAGAGGAGAAAGACAGTCCTCCGCTCATGAGTATTCATATTTTGATGTTGAGGTTGAAGCCTAATTGAATTGGAAATTTGTATATGTAGATGGTGGATTTTAACAAAGGATAAAAAATAGTAAAATCATCTATACCCAATTGTAGAATCAAAAAAATAATATTGTATATGCTACTGACTTAGCATAAAATTCATATTTTACATTTCGCAAGAGAATTGAAATATCGAATAAGCATATTTTAAATTCCTTAAGAGAATTGAAATATCAAATGCTTACTACGGGCAGCTCCTAGGTGTATTACACACTAGTATAGAGCAATACTGTCCTCATAATATCACTGGTGTTGATAGTAGTTCGTCCCTAGATGATTTCTGACTATTCAGAATAAACATCCAAAACACTCTTTTTGTTCCTGATTGGATTCAATGCTCCTAGATAGTTTGTCTACTAGTATAGAGCGACTTAATCATCTTTATATTCCCGATTGAATATTTAGAGTGACTTTACATCAATGTTCAAACTATAATTGAGTAATATTGATTTATCATAACGCATAACAAGCTGCGCGCGGATGCACTAAGACGAAACACCATGTGTTTATAAGTCACCGTCATGCCAAATGTAAAAAACAAAGCTCCGATAATGAATAGTCGAGCTTGAATAACATGTTCCCAATGTTGGTTGCATTAAAAATCCCAACATTGGTCAAAGTACAACAACCGTAATTTTGGTTTCTGACACATCGTCATATCACCTTGCAAAAATATTATAATGGGTGTGGAATGGGCAAAATGTTCTAAACAACATATATTACCATAAATGTCTACTATGACCTACTAAAAGGGCATCTCATTCCAAATAAAGGTCTAGGAGATATGATTCAAACCATAGACGAACTACTATATGAAAATTGTCAGAATTTCATCTGGAGGGTTACTGTTTGATCCGTTTGATGACCGAAATGAGTTCAAAACCTAAATCGTTTCGCAAAAGGATGTTGCCAGCGATTTCAGGATTCCGAATTAGGGATGATCATCAAAAACGAACATTAAACGAAGAATCTACAACGTTTTTACTGAAGGACGTCATGTCTGAAATTTTCATAAAAACTAACATCCATGGGTGTAGATAACAATAATGGTCTTCAAAGTATAGCTTCAAAGAGCAAGTAAGACAAGGAAATAAAAATAATAAGAAAAATAGAGAGATTGTGGGAACGGTGCCAACCGGACGGCCGGCCAGCCTCCCTTGGCTGGTCCCACTCCCATATTTTCTCCCAACTTTATTTTGGGGTTTCCTTTTTCTATTAAAACTCTTTTGCTCTTTCTACCAAAGCCTAGACTCTCTTGCTTCAAAGACCATAACTATGTAGTAGAATGGTCTCGCTACCATTTAATTAAAAAGATTATTATCTTAATATAATATTCTTTAAATTTTGGTCTTCACACCAATTTTCTTTTACACCAAATCCTCTCTTTTAAATATTATCAAAATATTACTAGAGAGACGACATGATACGCGAAACATAGGCCCACTGGCTATCAATTTCGTTCTTAATCCATAATTGGACCTACCTTGACCGGTCCCATCATTTTGGTCGGTCCTCCTTCTCTGGGATTCTCCCTCTTCTCTAGTTGGTCTCTCCAGTAGTCACTCATCTACCATTGGTATGTCTTCCATTGGTTCATCTGGCATTGATTCTTCTGCCATTGATTCATCTACCATATTAAGGTTTGAGTCTCGCTACCAATATTTAAAATAATCTCAATTTCGTCTTACTCTGACGAAACTAAATGTTTTACACTTGATAACACTTACTCGACTTGGTGCTCGCGCGATCTAGCACTCGCACGACTTGATGTTCAAGCGACTCAGTAATCATAGGCTCATGTAAATACGCACATCTTTGATCGATCTAGTAATCTCATTAGACCTATGCTCATCAATTCAATAAGATCATTCGGGTATCGTTGTTGCCTCTATTGGGATTTTTTAATTTATAATACAAGAGGTGTCGAAAAATGAATAAAATCTTTTATTGATTTTACGACTACTTATATGTGCAGCTGAATAAATCACAGATCTTTAGTGTATTAAAGCCCAATTCTGTCGCAGGTACTATTCAAAAAACTGTTGCTAAAACCGTTGAATACAAGAGTACAAGTCATAATTTTTAACAACAGTTCCTATCTTTAGCAACACTTTCTTCAACCTAACTTTTCTGCAACGGTTTCTTCATCTCCTTCATGAGAACTGAATTTTTTTGGATTTGTTTCTTAAGCTTTTCTGGCCTCTGCCAGCCTCCCCCATCTCTTCTATTTATACTAGAACCATGACCCATTCCAAAATCTCGAAAATATCTTTTATCTTGAATGATTGAATCTCGACAGTAAAAGAGATTTATTTTCTTTCCCTGGAAGAATATTTTCTTGTTTCGATGTTGATTTTCTTTTTTCTTCTTTCTATTTGTTTCCTAAGTGATTCTAGTTATCCCACACGAGTCCTAAAAACACAACCGTGTGATTTTAGGAAACAAATAAGTTTCCCGTGAAAGAAATATTCTCCATGATCTCGTGATTTCCTTTTATCTCGTGATTTCCTCTTGTTTGTTGCTTTCCAAACACGTACAAACTCTAACAAATATGGTAAGAAGATATTTTGTCACAAAACTCTTCCAGTCCTTCCAAAAACACATTAATGAATTCACGCAAAAGAGATGCGAAAATTGACGCCAAAAAATCTTGTTTGAAAATGGGAAGAAGATGGCGTCCTTATCCAAGATGTGGGTTCCTTCATGAACTACGAGGGTGCCTTTAGTAATTTTTTGGGTGCCTTTATCAGTTTTTGAGCCAAATTTTCTCCATAATTATTAACCAAAAAATACTAAAAACAAAAGAAAAATTAACATTAGTACAAAAATTAAGGGCTAACAATATATATTATCGGAACTAATAAAGACACAAATATGTGTCTATCAGCCTCATCTGACACAATGACATACCACAATTATCAAGGTCAATATTGATCAGACTCTCTATGTCTACGATCTATTAAGCATCACTGCTTGTCTCAGCATACAAATGGTGTTTCGTCCATCAATGAGTCAACATGCTGAATTCATCAACATGCAAAGACTGACAGTCTAGCTAGGTCAACAACTGACCAATTAATACATGTCTATAAAATAGACTTAACTATGCTCGGGAAATCAATTATATCATATGGGGATTATTCACCAGGGTTTTGGTCTGGTGGCCTACAAAACGTGTGGTGTAACAATACACCCATGACGAGAAAGTATAAAAGTCGTGTCGGCAGTTGAAGAAGGAAAGGGAATAGTGGTCGCACAACTGTCATGTTCCACTAACACGATGGATTTGGTTATCAACACAAGTTCTCCACTTCTCTACTCTCCCACTCCTCTACAACTTCCACCACTTACAAGGTCGATGTTTTAGCTTACGATGCCATAAATAGGTTCTCCAACCTATCGACAAAGGACAAGAAATTTTATCTCAGAAGATCTTGAATGATCACAGAGCTATCATCTCAGAAATTCTTAGAAAACTCAGACTTCTGATTTTCTTCCTCATAGCATCTCAACACATCTTACCATCACTGGAATTCAATTCCATTGATCTCAATACTCTCTCTACTTCCCTTGCTACAGATCAACCCTTATCCTTCCTTTGTGACTGAAAGGAAATTGGAACGGTCATCTCTTGATTTAGGCAAACTTCGTACAAATTGATCTCTCCAATCTTAAAGACACTTATACATTACAAATGTTTAGCGTTTAAGCGATTTGGTCTTTGATCGACTTCCCCTTCAAGCGATTTGCCTCGACTGGCATCGGTATTCTTCATCATTTTCCTATTTACCCTCAAATCGTTTTTACCATAAACAATATGTTGTTGAACTCAATGATCCAATTGATTCTGATTAAAATTTATGTATGCGTTGAGCCTTCATAAACTTAATGAAGTTTATTCGACCTTTGCATCAACGATCTAGTTCTTTGAATAATCAGTCTTTCAGAGATGGTGGATCTTCTAATATCTTAGGTAAGAAGAAACCTCGTGCCAATACCATTCCTAAGTATAGCTCACTTGGAATCCACCACTAGAATAAACATAATATTATTTGATGGAGTTATCATGTCTCTAGAAATTAATCCTGTATTATTGGTTGTTGTTGATGCATTGTGGATGGAGCAAGAACTTGGACGGAAATTGGAGACGAAGTCGACGCCAGCGTCAAGGCTATCAAGCAGTGTGAGATGGAGTGTACATGGATCGCTCTTCTCCTTATAGGTAGTCGGTCTTAGAAGAAGACCCAAGGGTTCACAGCTGGATGTAGGATGTGGTTGTACAATACAAGGACCTATCCACTTTGTACGGTGAGGAGGAGCCTGGTGCATCAATCCTCTAATAAGAGAGCAACAAAACACGGCTTGATGTAGTCATCTTCTAGTCGGATGAATAATTGAAGTAGGTATACAACTTCTCCCTATTGAATCGTTGGCGTCTCATTGTACTGGGAATTTAATAGACTTAGGTCCCACCTCGTTCAAATATTATAGGAGTATAAACTTCTTCCATTTGATCGGCTTCTCACGACGTGTAAGTTTGATGTCTCTATCACCGACAAGAATAGTACTTTGGCAGCGCTACGTATTCTTGAATAATAATAATGTAGTATTAGACTGGTGTAGATGTCGATAAAAGGGGAAATTATTAAAAAAACGTTCAACTATTTAAAGAAGAGTAGGACATGGATCTAAGCTTGTGAACTCTTTGACCTGGAAGTATGTCATGCAAGTTGATGGTTCGGTAGATGATAATTTCTTTTTGTTCATCGTGTTGTAAATACGATGCTCATCTTCAAACCTGTGTTCCCTGTAGATGCAGAACAAACAAACGAATCTTCTTCAAAAGATGAAACATGGGATCCAATGAATGAATATGGTAATGGCACATCTTTTCCGATTCAAAATATTGAATACGATGTCAAATGCCGAGTCCCCAAGTATGTGAGGAGTGAGGATTGTTCCGAGGCAGAGAGATGTGTCATGTAAAACCAACTTGAGATGGACATGCATGACAACATCCTCTCCAGGTTCCTGCTTCATAGCTATCAAAGTATGATAATCTTTTAGGTATAATGGAAGTTCATTTGGTCTCCCCGGTTGCTTAATATCTCTTTATGGATGTGGAGATATCACTGCATGTATCATGGGAATTGTAACCTGGTTAGTGTGGAGCCATGAGCGCCCCAACACCATGTCATATCCAAGATTTTCCTTGGTGATACATAACTTGTCTTATGTCTAAGCTTTTCTCATTGTTATCCCAAGGATGATGTAGCCTTTTGCTTCTATTAATTTATCTTCAGGGTTTTTGATCATCATTGAAGATTAGATGGCTCCTTGGTGAATGACTCTTGCATCTTTCAGTATATTAAAAGAGATGATGGTTGTGCCTTCGAGAAGTACAAAAGTTCACAAATGCGCTCCATGAGATTCATTAGAGGTAGTGAAATTTCTGACGGGGCGAGGGTTTTTGTGTACTCTTTTAGTTACAATACCAACATATGATTGAATGTTATATCACTTACTTGTGAGTCGTTTGTTAGCGAAAGTTTCACAGGCTTCTACATTTATAACAGGTCTAACTCTTTCAATCAAAGCAGGTGTATTTGTAGTCGATTGCCTGAGTCTAGGAAACAATCTCATGCATCAGGAACACCAAACGCTGTAGTCGCAGAATTGGTGTTGAGAGTTAGTTATTGAACCTGACCTAAAATCAACCGCTTCTTAAACTAAGGAAAATTAAGAAATTGGCTTTGCAACTGAGAGATTGATCTCAAACTGTGGTCGCTAAAATGTTTGTGGGGAAAAACGAATTAAAGGGTAATTTAGGAAAAGTAGGGTGAGCAGGGTGATAATTCGTCAATCCTTAAACATTTGTACTGTTGAAGTACTTTGTTTAGATTTGAGAGACCAATCTGTACAATCCTAGACTAAACCAAGCAATGGTCGTTGCAGTCTTGCTTCAGTCACAAATGAGAAGGAGAAGGGTTGGTCTTAGGGAGGGAAGCGAGAGAAGAATTAAGGTCAGAGTATCAGACTCTGTGGGATGTAATTGGTATGAATATATATGAACAATTTCTATGTGTGAGAAGGTTAAATGATCGATTTTTTAAATTTGAAGTGTTATGTATTAGATTTAGACTTGGAATTATTGTCCAGTTCAGACTTCTTGTGTTCAATAGATTGAGAAATCTATTTTATAATCATATCCAATGTAACCGTTCACCTAACTTCTTTTCTGGAAGAAAGTGTCAATGGTTGCATAGTGGTGAAGTGGAGAAGGTAATGACAACTGCTCCCCACTTCGGTTGAGGTTGAATAGACGGTTACTCAACCTACCACTCTTCTACTCAACTGTTGATCGAATTTTCCCGAGTTTTCTCTTTAGTTGGTGCACTGCTGCACCGCGTGCCGTAGACCGCCAGACTAATATCCTAGTGAATATCCCCCCATTTGTGACATTTGATATCTCGTGTATTTCATGTAGTATTAAGTACTACTAATAATATTAAGTCGAATCAGACAGTTCCATTTGGTTGAGTTTGAGGAATGTTCATCTTCATTTGTGGAATGCTAAAGGGATGGCAAGCTTGCTCGCTTTGTTGGTGTTCCTATTATGTTAGATAAACAGACTACTAATAAGTCTAGAATGACTTATGCTAGAGTTTGTGCGGAAATTATTGTGGACTCTGATTTTCCTAGTCACATTGATGCTTTTGTTGGCAAGATGAGGATTAAGGTCCCTATAGAGTTTAGCTAGAGGCCTCCAAGGTGCTTACGCTATGATATTTTTGGATATAATCAAGAGAACTGTGAAAGTATTGTTGTTCCTGCTGCTAAAAAGTTGGTGGGGGATGCTAGCTTGGAGAATGAGAAGAAGGCCAGTGATCCTAAATGATGGATGATGAATAATTTGAAGAGGGGTAGGGGTAAAAGTACTGCCAATAATTTTCCTAATGGTGACCGGGTTGATGGTTTTTCTTGCGAAAAATAAGTTTCATCAGCTTGTTAATAATGGGGTTGGTGAGAGTATTGATGTGTTGATCTTTTCAGTGGCTAAGGACGGAAATATTGTTAAGCCTTTTAAAGGTTTAAATAGTGATATGGTGAATATGGATTTGGTGCTTCCAACTGGTGTTGTGCTAGTGGAGTAAGTACTTCAAAAATTGGAAGTGAAGAAGTTGGTTTTGTGTTGTCCCGGGTGGAAAATTTGGATGAGGGATATAAGGGAGATTACTCTAATTTTCTGCCCCATATTTCTTTGTTCAGCGTGAGCGTCCATATCTTTTCGACCTTGCTATGTTTATGGATTATTCTAATTTATTCTTGTTATATGCACAAATTTCTGAACAGATGAATTTCAGTTATACCCTCTTGTAGATGGTGGGTTTTTTGACAAGGATAAAATAGTAAAGTTATCTACCAAGACTCGAGTCTGAGAAATATTAGGTTTTAAAATTCTGCAAAGAATTTCTAGGCATGTGCTTATCCTTGTCATCTCTCAGGTGTTTATCCCTGTTTTCTCTCTATATGTATGGCCAACTACATATATAATCAAAATTAATGAATTGTATCAACATTCATTATTGTACAAAATCATCAGAACAACAGTGGTGCTTACTACGACATTCCCAGATATTCTATGATTTTTGCATAAAATCTCAAGCTTCTAGATGGAGTGCCTACTAGTATAGAGAAATTTAAGTATTATTTGGTGCTATATTCTGAAAATAGATTCCCAAAAACTACCATATGTCAATATTCATTCTCAACTGAACAATATTGACTCACCAAAATACCTATATAGCTTTATATAGGAGATTACATATGAATTTATTCAATCAAAGTACCACAATTGTGCTTAGATTCAGTCAAAATTATGCCAGACACAATTTCATAACTTCTACTAGCTAAACCCAGCCCCAGTCACATTAATCCTTACTTAAAGAGACAATTAATGTGAATGGATGAAAATAATTCAATTTAGGGTTTTTGAAACAGTCAAAATAAGTTCTCACACTTATAAGCGTCTCGAACGACCAAAGAATACTTTCAAACCCTAATTTGAAAAGGAGACGCTGGACTAAAACGTTACGAAAGGTTATAGCACAATGCTTGTGTGCCTTAATATAACCATAGAATATGTGCGTCTTACTCTCAAAGACTAAGTATGTGCGTCCTTGTTCAATATCCAAGCTTAGACGTCTTACCTCTTTGTCTTAACTAGGCATTTTACTTTCTTTCCCCCCACTTGTGTTCCTTAGTTACGAAGAGCTGAACATGTGCATCTTAGTTATAAAACTAATCTAATGCGTCTTGGTTCAAAGGGTTCAACTTGAGTGTCTACGTTACAAAGAGTTAAACTCGAGTGTCTTAGTCCAAGAACAAAACTAACGCGTCTTAGTTCATTGGGATGAACTCATACGTCTTATGCTCTTATTCAAACTAGGCATTTTACTCTTTTATCCTGAACTAATGAGCCTTAGTCATAAATAGTTAAACTTGTGCGTCTTCTATCTAGGGCCAAATTCGTGTTTAAATACCAAATCCATGCGTCTCTTGTCCAAACAAGGCATTTTACCCTTTTTTCCCTTAACTTGTGCGCCTTAGTGTAAAGAGTAAAGCTCACAGTCTTAGCTCTTGATCAAACTAAGCGTTTTTACCCTTTTACCCTGAACTTGTACTTCTTAGGTCAAAGAAACAAACTTGTGCATCTTTGCTCCAAAGGAAAAACTCGTGCGTCGTGCCTCTCTTGTTTGAACAAAGCGTTTTACCCCTTTCCCCCTCAACTTGTGTGTCTTAGAGCAAAAAGAAAAACGTGTGTGTCTTGCCTCTTCGACCAAAGTTAGGCATTTTTACTTTTTTGCCCCGAGCTTGTGTGTCTTAGCTAAATAGACAAACTTGTGCGTCTTAATTCAAATAGGCAAGCTCTTATGTTTTTGTTTCATAGGAAAAACTTGCGTAGCTTAGTTCACTCCTTTCAACTAAGGAGACTCAGTAAATCCTTTCAACTAAGGAACATCACATTAACTTCTAATATTTGCTTATTTAGGTTTGCTTCACACATACAAGCTTCAAAACCCTAATTTTCTTATCAAAATCCATACTAGGCTTCACTCATATATGTGGCCTCACATATATTTTCTCATGCTCAGCAACATACATTATTTTTATAAAATAAGCATGCCAATACAAAATTGACTAAGTTGAACATATTGTTCATTATACACAAATAAATACATAATTATTTTATTTTTAGTCTGCTAGACTCATCAAGTTAGTCAAGCAAGACAGGTCTTTAGTCAAAAGACTAAGTAAGTCTCGTTTGACTTAATATTATTAATAATACTCAATACTACAAAATTTATACGAGACATCAAATGTCACAAATGGAGGGATACTCATAAGGGTATTGGTCTGGAGGTCTACGACATGTGGTGCAGCAGTGCACCCACTAAAGATAAACTCTGAAAAGTTCGATCAACAGTTGAGTAGAGGAGTGGTAAGTTAAGAAACCGTCTATTTAACCTTAATTGAAGTGGGGACCAGTTTTCAACATTTTCTCCACCTTCTCCACTTTACCACTACTCAACCATCGACACTTTCTTCAGAGAAGAGGTCATGTGAACGGTTACAATAACTATGTTTATAAAATAGTTTTTTTTTTTAATATATTGAAAACAAGAAGTCGCACTCTGAGACAAGTCTAATAGAAAACAGTTCAAGTTGAAAAACTCAAACATTCAACCTTCTCACAAAATTGTTGATAACTCTTCACACCAATTACATCCTACAGAGTCTGATACTCTGACCTCAAACCTTCTCTCACTTCCTTCCCTAGGACCAACCCTTCCTTCTCCTTTGTGACTGAAACAAGAATGGAATGACTATTGCTTGGTTTATGCCAGGTGATGTAGTTTTGAAAGTGGTAAATAAGGTGATCGTTTCTCGAACTTGTAAAGGTAATGATTTTAGAAAATAATGATTTTAATTAACTCTAGAAAATTCCAGGAGTATGAAATAGACTAAATAAACTAAAGATGATTTTTGAATAATTTTAAAAGGACCAGGAATCAGGAATCAGGTAATTCTAACAACCTATGTGATTAATCAGATAATTCTTTTTAAATTAATTGAAGCGCAAGTAATTGCCAAAATTGGTTTCGTTATGCTAACAAACAGAGGTAAATCACAAGCATGGACTATCAAAATTAATTA
>JAJJMC010029784.1:10598921-10643807 GCA_023531435.1 Papaver californicum
CTAACAAACAGAGGTAAATCACAAGCATGGACTATCAAAATTAATTAACCAAGCATAATCCATCAAGCAAAAGCACAACTGTTGAAAGAAAACCGTTTTCACTATTTAAAACTATGCAATTCTAATAACAAAAGAATTATAAATAATTATTAGAAAATAATTAAATCACATAAAATTGAGAAAATTACCTTATCCATCATCCCAGTAAATAGACTTAGCTCATGGTGGAGAAAACTTGCTCAAAAGACCTCTTTATTGCTCAAAATATCGATTACAAAGTTGAATAATGGTGTAACAGCTGATTTGATACGCGTATATGCGTTACAGAAGAAGGTTCAGCTGTTACAGGAAAGTTTTAAGCAATAAAGATACAGGAAGAATAGGCAAAAGAAATATTTGAATCAGCAACAGATGTAAATGTTGCTGAGTCTTCTTCTACGGTGATGGCAGGATGAAGAACAGCCGGCCGGTGCAGTAGTAGTGACCGGATGGTGACGGAATTATGGTCGGAATTCTCTGTTTTCTTCTCTAGGCTTTTGTTCTCAATTTTTCTTGGCTTCTCTTGGTTTATATAGGTAGTAGAAACCCTAGAGAGAGTTCTAAACTTAATAGAACTCTCTCAAACAACCCACAAATCCCAATCCTTTAAACATGATTCCGGAGACATACATGATTTCCGAGCTGATTTCACGGGATTTTTTGCTGTTTCTGACTTGTGTGAGATATCTATTAACGTGTGGAACAATCTGGAAGCAAAATAACTTGCGAATCAATTGAATTTAACACGTCCAGAACTGTCCAGTTCTTCCCGATGAGTTGAATCGGCTTAGTCGACTCGTTGGCTCGCTGGGTTGACTCGCCTGGTTGACCCGCTGGGTTGAATCGGCCGATCCTAGGGTGTCCCTTATCCATTCTTGGGGTGCCAATAACACTTGTCCTTGGGTGCCTTTATCACTTTTTGAGCCAATTTTTCCACAAATATTTATCCTTCAAATGTACCTACAAAAGCATAAAAACACGTAATAGACGCAAAATCGAATACTAACTCACTAGAAATTAAGGTGCAAATTAGACACTAAAATGTGTCTATCACCAGGATTGTACAGATTGATCTCGAATTTAAATAAAGTACTTCAACAATACAAATTTTTAAGGATTGAAGAATTATCATCTGCTCACCCTACCTTTTCCAAATTTACCCTCTTAATTCGTTTTCCGCACAAACAATAGTATCAACACACAATGATATACGTGGTTCAGCGTGATTACCTACGTCCACGGGGGTGAAATACTTGTTCTTATTGAGTATGAGATGATTACAGAAAAGGTATTTGGTTACACTAAAACTCTCAAGAACACTCTTCTCTCTAGTCTCTCTCTCCCTCTCTTCAATCTCACAAAACCTTCTTTTCTTCATGGCTTAGTCTAGTATTTATATATAAATTGCTCATACAACTAAACTATAATATCAGACAGACACACCTAAGTTGTTGTGTTTTCGCCAGGAGATGCAGCCCGAAGTCTCGAGTGCGTTGTTCCTAATGTGCTTCGTTGTTACGCCCGATGCACTTCTCATAGTTTCATGATGTTGTTGTTGTCTTGACCCGAATCTAAGATCATATCGCAAAACTTGTCAGATGCATTAAATACTTATGACTACTTCGTGCATGCTCTGTCAGTTGTATTAAAGACTTGGTCTCTTCTTTCAAACTTAGTAATTAATCCTCTTATTTACTTTCCACGTGTCACCTTTTTGAATCGATGTGGTATATTTCTTAATTATATTAATTTGGACCCATATGTTTTACTCGGTGCTTTGATCTCAATTTATTTATATGGCTCTGCCTTTTTAGATGCTTCTATGTGTCTATGAATATTTTACCACCACACTTTACATATAATCTAAATCATTAGGCATATAAAAAAAATATCCAAACCGTTTTTCCTAAAAAAAATATCTTCTCTGTTCCATTAAAATACATACCCGACCGTGAATGTTGCCTGGTCTAACCCAAGACCTATTTGTTCTTGGAAACAGATGGTTCCAAACTTTTGTCTAATATTTTATAGTGGAGGAATAAATTAAATCAACCTCACAATCCTCGCAATTATTTTTCTTTTTCCATGCGCTTTTCTTCTTCCTACATTTGTATTTTAATTTTATAAAATTCGGGGATTGCCATGAACGGTACTTGAGCTTCAACAACAAGTTTCAATTTTAATTAATCTGGGAATATCGTCGATACGTTTGAGATTTCATATTTTGAGTCTAATTGCTGACAGATCAGAGAAATTAAGAATATATTCATGAATTGCCACTAAAAAACTACAGAGATTGATTAATTCCATGAACAGTTTTGGACCAAAAACAAAAAGGAATATAATTTACATTCATCTACTTCTTAGACACAAAACCAAAAAATTGTTCCGTCACCTGACCTGTTTGGATAAGTAATTTTAGGAAAATAATAAAAAACATAACTGTCTGAGAAATGAGAGGGTGCTCATTGCCTGAGTTTTTAACCTTTCCAAGCTTTACTTTCTTCACTTTCACCACTTTCTTCACTTTCCTTGTCAATTAAAGAGTATTGCTCTTTAAACCACTTAACCGCTGGTTTAATGGTGAAATTTTGTTTGATATAAGAAACATCATCCTTGCAGACAGGATCAAATGTAACTTCCAGCTAACTCACAGAGCCTAAAGTGTTCCCAGATGGCAAATCTTTCATATGTGATTCCCGGTGATGTGACATAAGGATGGGTAGAAATGCATCGGCTTAAGGGACACCTAAGGAATTCAGGTACCTAAGATGAAAACAAAAGTTAGAGAAGATGCAAGGAAAAGGAAAATTGAATGAAGCTTTTCTTATTACAATTGGATCCCTTAGCATCAAGTTCAAATTACTAACTCAGAATTCTCATGTTGATGTCTCGACAGGAATATGCGAGTTGATTAGCAAACAAGCTGCTGGAATATGCAGGCTATAAATCAGTACTTCACTCAAGATCAAAAGAAGTATACCTTAGTCATATTTGCTTAGAATAGATCTTGAACAGGGGCTAGCCCTAACACAAAGTGCCCAAATTTTTAGAGAAAACAAAAATAAAATTTTATCGTTTGTTTATGATACATCGTATTAATGATATAACTTTTGAACACAAAAGTCAAAACTTTTAATTAGTTTGTTGATATTTTTGGTAATAATTTTTCTTACAAATTTACCTAGATAAAGAAAAACGTTTACTATTTACTCTTTGCAACCCATGCATTTTTTACTTTTTTTTTACTTCTTGTCTTCTTCTTTTCTTCTAGCTAAAAAAAAGGGGGAAAAAAGATAATTAGGACATTACTATTTCTTTAAAACAATAAAAAGTAACTAGGTAACTCATTAGTTATTTTAACCAATTATTAATTCACTCATCATCCTATCTTGGTTAATCAATTTATTCTTTCTTCGTTAAAATTAAATTTGGGGTATAAATTGAATCAATAAATCAATACTTATTATATAAAGGAGAATCCTTTTATATGACGTGATAACTACATTTAGTTTTACATTTTCTAAGAATTTAAAGTGTCATGTGGCAAAACAATAGGTTTAAAATGAAAGGACACGATGAGTTTAAAATAAAGGGAAACATAGTTTATTTTTATGTTTTTTTTTGCCAAATTATAGACACGTCTTTCACAAGAAATCAACAACATTTTTCAAAAAATGAGTTTAAGCTGAGGGGACACACCTTAGGTAGGGTTTAAAACTAATCGAGACAACTCATGTGGCAAAACAATGGTTTAAAGTGAAATGACATAGCTTATATTACAATATTCCATGTTTTCCAAGAAATTATCATATTTATTTATTTATTGCATGTTTAACTCATGAGACATAGTTTCATAATTAAGTTAGAATTATGATCCAGAAAATCTTATTATTTTATAAAGTTTTACGCCGATATATTCACTTTTGTTTAATATATTTTTTAATTTATCTTTTAGTTCTATTACACTTTCAAGAATGATCTAATAAAATAAACCATTGCTTAGTTAAGCTAAGAAGATGGCCTAAAAATTATTTTTCCAGTTTTTTTTTTTTTTTTTTTTTTTATGTAATCTTATATAGGGACAATATCTCAAAGATTAACTTTGGAAAATCAATTTCTCAGGAACGACCATAATCCTGAAACAACTTTCTATCGTCTTGTATGGCAGATGGATCCATCTGGATGCTTTCTCTTTATGGAAAAAAAAATATAATGGTATTCTTATCATAAAGCAAGTTAAATCGAGTCTTTTGAAGGAGTAAGATCAAGACATGACAAAGTTATGCAGTACGGGATCGTACCTCAATTGAAGAATAATTT
Source organism: Papaver californicum (assembly GCA_023531435.1). Taxonomy (NCBI): domain Eukaryota; kingdom Viridiplantae; phylum Streptophyta; class Magnoliopsida; order Ranunculales; family Papaveraceae; genus Papaver; species Papaver californicum. The sequence goes on from JAJJMC010029784.1 coordinate 10,603,284, forward strand.
CAGACTGGAAGTTTTTGTTAAGATTAACCCAATTTGAAAACTTAATCTATCCGATAAACTTTTTAATATCTTTTTATAGTAATGGAGTTAGATCTAAATGATAAGCATGTATTAAATATAAAAAGAAATAGTAAGATTCTGTATTATTTTGTCATTACAAGTTAGTACTAGAATTGTAATCAGTAATATTTCTAAAACCAACACCATTGTTATTCGCAAGCATTTCCTTTCGAAGAAATTAGGCTAAAACCTCACTCATGGTTACCCATAATATCAAACCATTAATTAAAATAAGTTTAAATTTGGGCATCTAATTATTAAAAGATGTTCACACCCTTATGTAAAAGTTTAAATCTAGACCCTTACCGTTTACATTTTGTACTTGTTTTGTTTTTTTTTTTAATTCTTTGCAGAGACTGAGGAAGAGCTTCGTCATCAGTTGGAGCAGGCGAAAGAGAATAACGCTAAAATGAAGAAGAAGAATGATGAGCTAGAAAATAATTTTAAGGACTACCAGGACGAAGTTGATAAGAACTTGAACAAGCTTTGACTCTCTCCCATTTAGAAAAGACCCAACCCTCTTTGAGTGAGTCATTTCTCCTTTTATAGGCAGTATTACAAATAGTGGATTACAACTTATATCTTTCGCTGGCCCTCCGAAGTAGAGTTTCGCTCGAATGCTTCCCTGATCTTTTCGTATAGACTTATCCTTCACTCGGATAATGTGGAGAAGTAATAATAATTAATCTCACTGAAGGTGTAACTTTCAGACTGACACCGAAAGAATGCTCTTCGCCCACCTGTCCAGTCAACTCGAGTCTTCCGTTGATCTGACCGTTCTGAAATTTGTTAGATGCTAAATTGCCCGTAGCGAGACTGATCGTCGATCCTTGCTTATACTAGACACGTGTCTTCATCCTGTCTGAGTGGTAGATGCCTCAATTTAAGCTAAAGTAACTTTTGAACCTCTTCTCAATGGTTCACTCCTACCTTATTATCTTGCGTCCGAGTCTTGTGATGTTTCCACGTGGCGATACTATCCCCCCCCCCCCACCATAATTGGGTAACAATGAAGTTGGTAAGATAGAAGATATCGAAGACAAGATGAAGATATTACAGAACATATGCACCACTATCGTAGCTAAGGAGGGTGGTACTGATAATCCTTCAACAAAAGCTATCAGCGCTATATAAAATATCAAGAAAACCTGTATCATCAGAGATTCGATTTATTTATGAGAATTATTTATAATGTGAGCACTCTTTTCGGAGTGACCTTACCACGGTAAGCAACACATAAATTGATGAACTATCCAAAAAGATTGATGCCTTAGCTTAGTAAAAGCACAAAATGAACGAGGAAAAAATAAATAAAGTATTGCTCAAGAATAAACTATCTCCGATGCTTTTATCTATGATGAAGGCATTGCTAGAAACATAAACAAGGAATATATAGCAGCAGAGTGTACGTGATACGAGAACAAATTCAACGCTAAGAAGTTGACATCCAGTTTTAAAGAGAGCTTTGATTTAAGGATATGAGTTTGTAGAATCTAAGACGATCGAGAAAGAAGTCATTCATATTCAATAGGAGATTTGTTTCTTTAACTCCAGTAAGAGATGAAGCTAATGTTGTATCTGCAACAATAAAAATACTAAAACAGAAGATGTTAACGTTAATAAATCTCTGAATGATATGCACACAAAGGACAGAGCCACCTACTCAGCAAATTGTCCTTAACACAATAGTCCGCGGGTACTCCTCAAGAATGAGAGATGCTATACCCCCACAACGGAGATGTGTCCAGGATAGAACTTCCCGTTATGATTTGTATAAGCACAATACAAATCACCCTCAAACGAACTTAACAACAAGATAGACTACAAAAGGGAAGTAAACAAGCAGTGCGCAACACAAAGCAGGAAGAGGGGAAAAGAAGGCAGGATAATAGCTGCTTCTGGTGTAAGTTGAAATGAAAAATTCAAGTTCTTTTTATAGGCGAGAAGAGGAGAGAAATCATCCAACAATCAATGATTTTTTTTTTTATAATTAATCAAAAATTTATGTGCGAATTGATTAATTACTGGTAAGAAAACGGTCAAGATTAATACTCGCTGGGTCAGGCGCCCCCCCATATTAAAAAGAAAATTAATTTTGTATTAAATTCTTTAAGGAAATAATTTAAAATATTTTGTCCTAAAAGATAAGTCTTGGTTGACCCACACCCACACCCGCATCCGAGCCCGAGCCCGGTCCGGCCCGCCCGCTCGCCCAACCGACCGGACGGACGACGACGGTGTGCTTTGGTGCGAAGTACCGCGCGTGTGTGAAATGTATGGTTGCACCAACTAGCCCATAGTCTAATTCCTCTCCCATACACAAAAGTGTGTTAACCCCTAAGGGGCCTCCCTTAGATGCAAATTTCTAAGTAATATGGAGAGGTAACATCTTTAGTTTCTCCTATGTGGGACTAAAGGTTCATTCACAAATAGTGAAAATGAGCTAGTTTCCTTAGTTACCCCTTGGTCCAAAGCCCATTTTCTCCAAGACCAAGAACAAAACAATTAAGCCCATTTTTTTCCAATAATCAAGCCCATTTTCTCTAACAATCCTCCACATGAATGAAAACCCGATGAAAATCAGAAATCAGAAAGCGAGAAATACCATTATAGGAAATAGGTGTCCATAAGGTCTTGAACCTTTGCTTAGTGAGAAATTACCGGAACCACTTGATGAACAGTGAATGCGATGTCTTGAACTGCCATCGTTTGGTATAGTTCATCAATAACTTCCACGCGTGATATCACCCTAGGTGCTGTCAAGTTCGTGCCGTCGTGTCCATTTTGGCCCTGGACGTGTCCCGTTTCTCAGAATGCTCTAGAGAATCAGCTCAATTCTCATAGGAAGCGTCCCACTTCCACATTCAGATAGGTGAGTTCCATTAAAAGTGTTTACTGCTGCACCCCACTTCAATCTTAAATTTAAACTATAAAACTCATTAAGACTTAATAAAAAGTTATCCATCACATGCAGTCACACTATCACGTCTATACCATAGGGAAGGGACAAAGAATAATATTATATGATAGTATTTCCTTTAACCCACCACAAATTAGTTGTCTCATTCAAAACCTTGATCTTGAGATCTCCAGTCAGCAAGGTTGAGTATCCTTCATGACAAGTTTATTTAATGAGACTAAGCCCCATCCCCCTCGATGCATCACTAACTATCTCCTTGGAAAAACCTTTCGTCAAAGGGTCCGCGATATTCTCCTTAGACCTCACAAAGTCAACAGAAATAACGCCAATTGAGATTAATTTTTTCAGGGAATTATGTCTTCTACGAATGTGTATAGACTTCCCATTATAGTTGCTATTTTTAGCATTAGCTATTAAAGATTGACTATCACAATGTATAAATATAGCTGGCACAGGCCTATGCCAGAGAGGAATGTATTCTAAAAAACATCTTAGCCAAGCGGCTTTCTCTCCTGCTTTATCTAATGCAATAAACTCCGATTCCATGGTGGATCGAGCTATACATGTCTGTTTGGAACTCTTCCATGATACAGACCCACATGCTAGAGTGAAAACATATCCACTCGTAGACTTAGACTCCTCTGAGTCTGATATCCAATTTGCATCACAAAATTCTTCAAGGACTGCAGGGTATCTCTCATAATTTAAACAAAAGTTTAAAATGTACTTCAAGTACCTCAGCACTCTAATAAGTGCATCCCAATACTCCTGCCCCGGATTACAGGTATACCTACTCAACCTACTCACAACATAAGCAATGTACGGTTTCGTACAATTCATAGAATACACCAGACTTCCTATAACACGTGAGTATCCAAGTTGTGAAACTCCATTACCCTTATTCTTTTTGAGTCTACAACAAGGATCATACGGAGTACAAACAGGTTTACAATCAAACTGATTATATTTTTTAAGCAAAGATTCAACATAATGAGATTAACTAAGTTTATATCCATTAGGATTTCTTCTAATCTTCATCCCTAAGATCACATCAGCAGGGCCTAAGTCTTCATGTCAAAGTTCTCATTTAGCATGTTCTTTGTTGAATTAATTACATCCATGTTTGTACCAAGTATAAGCATATCATCAAAATACAAGCATACAGTCACAGTTTTAGTATAAACACACTTTTCAGATTCATTGATTTTAAAACCACTAGAAATCATTACATGATCAAATTTTTCATGTCACTGTTTAGGTGCTTGTTTCAAACCATACAAAGATTTTTTCAGTTTACAAACTTTGTTTTCACAACCTTTTACTACAAATCCCTCAGGTTGGTCCATGTAAATTTCTTCATCTAATTCACCATTTAGAAAAGTTGTCTTTACATCCATTTGATGTATCTCTAGGTTATGAATGGAAGCAATAGCAATTAACATCCTAATGGAAGTAATTCTCGTAACAGGTGAATAAGTATCAATGAAATCTACACTTTCTTTCTGTTTATAGCCTTTAGCTACTAATCTAGCTTTGTATTTTTCCACAGTTCCATCTACCTTACGTTTCCTTTTGAGGATCCATTTATAACCTATGATTTTACACCCTCGAGGTAAATCTACAATCTCCCACGTACCATTATGTATAATGGAATCCATTTCACTAATGGAAGATTCTTTCCACCATGGAGATTCAGAAGAAGTCATAGCTTCTCTATAAGTCTGTGGATCAGTCTCAGCTAAGCATGTTATGAAGTCTGGCCCAAAAGATTTTTCAGTTCTAAGTCTTTTACCTCTTCTAGGCTCAAATTCAACTTCATCTTCCTCTAAAGGTAATGTCTGACTGGTCAAAGGGACATCTAGGGGATCAACACATATCATGCAAGAATCAGATTTCAATGGAAAAACATTTTCAAAAAACACAGCATCCCTAGATTCCATAATAGTATTCACACCAATTTCAGAAATTTCAGAACTTACAACCATAAATCTATATGCAGTAGTATGCTCAGGATACCCTATGAAGACACAATCAACAGTTTTGGGTCCTATCTTGGTTCTCTTAGAGGGAGGAATGAAAACCTTAGCCAAACACCCCCACACTTTCAAGTATGCATAATAAGGTTGTCTACCTTTCCATAACTCATATGGAGTTTTATGTGATCCTTTAAAGGGTACTTTGTTCAAGACATAACAAGCTGAGAGGACGGCCTCCCCCACAAGTTTGCAGGTAATCCTAAACTAATTAACATGTCATTCATCATCTCCTTAAGGGTTCAGTTCTTCCGTTCAGCCACACAATTAGATTGTGGTGAATAAGGAGGGGTTACTTCGTGTATAATACCGGTTTTATGCAAAAATCTCCTATAAGAATTACATACACACCATCACGATCAGACCTAACAGTTTTAATGGTATCACTCATTTGGTTTTCAACTTCTAGTTTAGACATCTTAAAGGATTCTAACTTCTAAGGCATTATCCTTACCTTTATGCAAATAGATGTGACAGTACCTTGTACAATCATCTATAAAAGTGACAAACCATTTCTTACCACCTCTAGTTTGAACTGATTTCATGTCAACTAGGTCTGAATGAATTAATTCTAAGGGTTTAGAATTTCTTTGAACATTTTTTCTAAAAGGTTTTTTTAGCATATTTTGATTCTACACATACTTCACATTTATGTTCATTATCCAAACTAAATTTGGGTATGCAGCCTATGCTAGCCATGTTATGCATTGACTTATAATTTACATGTCCAAGTCTACCATGCCAAACATTTGATGACACACAAACATAAGCAGAAGAATCAATTTTATTCATTTCATCAGAGGTTACATTAAGTTTGTAGAGACCCTCAGTCTTGTAACCCTTACCTACATAATCCTTACCCTTAGTGACAACAACTTCCCAGATTCAAAAAAAAGTTTAAAACCCTTATCATCTAAAACACCACAAGAAACAAGATTTTTGCAGATGTCCGGAACATGAAGAACTTCATTCAATGTGAGAGTCTTGCCAGAAGTGAGCTTTAGCCCAACTTTGCCTTTTCCTGCAACCTGTGCTGCAGATGAGTTACCCATGTAGAGTTTCTCCCCTTCCCCTAACTTCTAATAGGAGGTGAACATATCTTTGTTTCCACAGACATGCTTGGTAGCACCAGAGTCTACCCACCAGTCTCTCACATTGGTCACCAAATTAACTTCAGACACCGTACCAGAAAACTCGTTCTTGTTGTTTTCAACCAAATTAGCATTGTTTTTCTTATTAAAGTCCTTACATTTTCTACAGTGCATTGCCATATGGCCAGGATTTCTACAAACATAACAAACACTTTTAATTTTATCAATGCCAGATTTGGGTTTCTGAAATATACTTTTCTTGTGATGAATGAGCTTAGGGTTGCGTTTGCTGCTCTTGCCTTTTTCAGTATTGGAAGACTTGTGTTCAATTAAATGAGACTTGTTGGCCATGTCCCTTGCAGAAGATACGTTCTTGTCTTTGGAGCACATTAACTCTTCCACTTGAATCTTCTTACCCAAATCAACCATACTGACTTTTCCAGTTTCATGTCGTAATCTACGATTGCACTCGGACCACGGAGACGGTAATTTCTCAATCACAGCAGACACTTGAAAAGTTTCATCTATCACCATTCCTTCAGCAAGAATTTCATTAATAATACGCTGGAGTTCAAGGAATTGATCAACCATAGATTTGTCATTCGACATTTTAATTCCAAGAACCTAGCTACCAAGAATTTCTTACTTCCAGCAGTTTCAACTTGGTATTTTTCCTCTAAAGCATCCCATAAATCAAAAGCAGAAAAGTTGTCTTTTGTTATAAAAATCATACAGTGCATCTTCTAAACAATTCAGAATGTGACTTTTAGCCATATAATTCTGCCTAACCCAACTTTCCAACTCCCTTTCATTTCCAACATCATTCAAACCCTCATCAAACGATTTCAGAACAAGTTCATCTAACATATGCAAACTCAAAAAATATAATATCTTTGATTGCCATCTTTTGAAATCTTTCCCACTGAATTTTTCTGGTCTGCCAACATCATTTTTTCCCATTGTTACATAAGAAGTGATATTGTGTTAAAATTATTGTATCTGCAACAATAAAAATACTAAAAAAGAAGATGTTAACGTTAATAAAATCTCTGAATATATGCACACAAAGGACAAAGCCACCTGCTCAGCAAATTGTCCTTAACACAATAGTCCGCGGGTACTTCTCAAGAATGAGAGATGCTATACCCCCACAACGGAGATGTGTCCAGGATAGAATTGCCCGTTATGATTTTTATAAGCACAATACAAATCACCCTCAAACGAACTTAACAACAAGATAGACTACAGAAGGGAAGTAAACAAGCAGTACGCAAAACAAAACAGAAAGAGGGGAAAAGAATGCAGGATATTAACTGCTTCTGGTGTAAGTTGAAATGAAAAATTCAAGTTCTTTTTATATGCGAGAAGAGGAGAGAAATCATCCAGCAATCATTGAAAATAAATTTTATAATTAATCAAAAATTCAAGTTCTTTTTATGTGCGAATTAATTAATTATCGGTAAGAAAACGGTCAAGATTAATACTCGCCGGGTCAGACGCCCCCCACAATAAAAACAAAATTTAATTTAGTTTTAAATTCTTTAAGGAAATAATTTAAAATATTTTGTCCAAAAAGATAAGTCTTAGCTAACCCACACCCACACCCACACCCGCATCCGAGCCCGAGCCCGGTCCGGTCCGCCCGCCCGCCCAACTGACCGGACGACGACGGTGTGCTTCGGTGCGAAGTACCGCGCGTGTGTGAAATGTATGGTTGCACCAACTAGCCCATAGTCTAAGTCCTCTCCCATACACAAAAGTGTGTTAACCCCTAAGGGGCCTCCCTTAGATGCAAATTTCTAAGTAATATGGAGAGGTAACATCTTTAGTTTCTCCTATATGGGACTAAAGGTTCATTCAAAAATAGTGAAAATGAGCTAGTTTCCTTAGTGACCCCTTGGTCCAAAGCCCATTTTCTCCAAGACCAAGAACAAAACAATTAAGCCCATCTTTCTTCCAATAATCAAGCCCATTTTCTCTAACAGTTAATTGCCGATCTAATACCACATTTTTTTCTCTAAAGTTGATGGAGCTAGTGCTACATATAAATTTCAGAAATACAAGGGAAACAATGAATCTCAAGTGGTCTATTTATTTTCAAAATACTGAACAAGATCATTCTTCCAAATTGACCCTTAAGGGATTCCGCCTAGATTTTCCGTCATCCTTGGCCATAATAACTTTTGGAGGTCGGAGCAACATTCTTTCTTCGTTTCGGTCTCTAAACATTATTTTTTAGCGCGGGATACCTCCATTTTGTTCTCGAGGAGGTCTTTCAAAGTTTGGTTCTCCTGCGCCTAGGCATGCATCACATCTTCGTTTTGTTTGTTACTTCTTACCAAGGCTGCTAGTTGTGCTTCCATTTGTGTTTCATTTGATCCTCCACCACCCTGGGGAGTGTTATTCGCAGGATCCTAAGTCTGGTTGTCTCCTACATTGTTTGATTCCACGATGGGTGCATCAAGATGTCGTTGTAGGGGCACTAGATTCCCCAATCTTTCTGGTTGAAGAACTACGAGAGGATTCACCAAACCTTCATTTAGTACGACTGGTTGTAGAAGTGAGGTTTATTAAATAAGCATTTTGTAAAAAGGTTGGATTCTGAGGTTTTCCCTATTCCCTCCACATGGAATGGTGGTTGATGTTGGAAAAGTATCTTCCTGTAACAGAGAAACACAAACACAGAGAACTTGAAGAAGATTAAGGGAGGGTTAGAATTTAACTGCAGACACACTCAAACACAGAGAGGTGAAGTCGCCTGTTCAACAGACTGCCCTTAACTCAATATTTGCCAGGTACACCTTCAGGAAGATGCTGCTATACCCTTTCAGTGACAAACTTGAATTCAGGATAAAATCACCTGATACCAACCCAGCTAGCAAAGCTCGTTGGCCCGTTGTGAACTTAACAGAATATGAAAATAAGAATGTAAAACTAGTGCGCAAAACAAAGCAGGAAGATGGTGAAAAGTCGTCAGGACAGTGGCTGCGACAAGAAAACCTTTGAGTTTTTAAAACGGTGAAAATTTTAATTTCAAATATTAAATCCCCATTAAACCAAACGTTATTTATTTTACATTTAATGAAAACGGTAAAATATTTATTTTAAAATTAAAGAAACGTTTTCTCATTGATGGGTACACGTGTGCACTTGCAGACACACGCCAGACACACGGCAAGGCTCACACCGAGGGTCGCGCCAAGGCTCGCGCCAAGGCTCGCGCCAAGGCTTGCGCCAAGGCTCGCGCCAAAAGCACACGCAAAAGCACACGCAAGCACCGCAAGCTCCGCAAGCCCGCGGCCTGCGGTGCTTTGGTGCGAAGCACCGCACATGTATGCATTTGCCCACTAGTCCATTTCCCAAGTCCATATCCAATCCACTAGTTCTTTTCCTTATATAGAACATATGTGGTAATATGCATGAACTCCCTCCTTGGTTTGCCCAATGTGGGACAACCAAAGGTTTCTCATTCACTAAGAAGTGAAAATGGATGGCTATAATTCCACCCAAGTTTGGACTAGTGATCCAAGCACCCATCAAGCTAATTATAGTAACAAAAATTAATTTAAGTAATAAAACATTAATTTAAGTAATAAAACATTAATTTAAGTAACAAACATTTTTATTCCCCAACAGTTGATTGGCTCATAGCTTTTATGCTACGCCACCTGAACGTCTTCTACCGTGTTTCGTTGGTTCATATGAGATTGCAGAGTCTGGGACAGTCCTCGTGTAATGGAAGGCCATGAACTTTGGATATTGCTGGTCTTTTCCATTCCTTCGTACTTTCTTTCATGTAAGTAAGGAGAAAAAATGGTAGGGTACTTCTGGAGACCCGTTAGGAAAGACAACTATTATTTAAATAAGAAACTTATTTGAAATGTATTTTTTGAGTTCGAATTTAATAGAATTATCCAATATTTGGGACTTAGTTCATAAATGACCTTTAAATCCAAAAGTGACAAAAAACAAAGCAGTTTATCCTAAAGCCCGTGTCAGCTGATGACACTGAAACTTTACTGCTTAGCTTTTCACTGACATTCCTTCGAAGAAGGAGGTACTCAGATCCATCAAAAATTTGCCCACATATAAGAGGGTAAAGATAATAAATAGATTGTTAAACTTTGAAAAACATTTTTAATGGCGTTTTCGCACCACTTACTATAGATCTGTGATATTTTAAACATTGTAAAGTTTGATACTCTCAAAATTATCAGAGAAAATACAAATCTTCACTAAAAAGTGAGATTCATCCTTCCTGCACGCAGATCTGGCTGGGAGTGTTAACCCACTTGGCTTCCTTTTTTTTTTTTTTTTTTTTAACAGACAATAAACAAAGTCTTAGATGCATATCTTAAAGTATAAAAGACAACAAAATATGAGGTAATAAAGGGAGTTTTTTCTAGAAAAGAAGGTCCCTGTTTTTAACGCTAAATTGTAACTATTAAATTTTTGGTAGTTTATATATCGAGACCAGCTCAGAGGACACTATACTATGTTAGTAAGAATACCTCGATTGAATTGAAACTAAGGAATTAATATGGGTTCATATCTATGAAGTATGAATAGATATGCCTAAATGTAAAGAAGTTTTACTTATGAATAAGCTGAGCAAGCAGATAACTAAGCTAAGTTAAAATAGTAAATGCAATTAAGAAAATATAACACACATGATTACGTGGTTCGGATTTCGCCTATGTCCATGGTGTAACGAGAAATGATTGTATTAAGTTTTAGAACCAGTTTACAAGGTTAATCCTACATAAGGGATCTTCTAAGTATTGCAGTTTTTCTCTTGATTTTGATTACAAGTATGAGCTATAGTAATTTCTCTCTCTTCGATTGTCTGTTCTTAGATTAGAAATAAAGCTGAGTATTTATAGCCTCCTCCTTGATCTGGGGTCCCTTTTTTATCACTGAGCATATCGAGACTTGATAGCCCATGTACCTTCGTTTCCACTTACCTACGCCATCTAGATGGTGCCACGCACCCCGTGTCCACATGCTAAGTGACCATGTGCTTTGTCATTTGAATATTGCATTTAATACTGAGTAGACCACTCAAGCACGTCTTTGACCATCCGATAACAACTAGGTCCCTAGGCTATCCAATTGCCTCGATCATGGTCGTTGATCTGGGTTATTCCCGTGATGAGATAAAGTTGGTGAGGAATAAATCTTATACTCTGCAGTTAATTGATACGTCTTTGGGGCCATGCTATTATATTACCTACGTCCGTTTAGATCGTGACACGTGTATTCTAGATATTTGGTATTTATATTTAGATTTTTAGACTTGTAAAGGAGAATGGGATCTTGGGACACCAACACACTGTCTTAACTATTGTCTTTTTCTTAGCCTTGACACTTGTATTTTGTTCTCTTATTACTTGTTTCTGGCCTTGTATACAATGAGTTGTCTTAACTATTGTCTTTTTCTTAGCCTTGACACTTGTATTTTGTTCTCTTATTACTTGTTTCTGGCCTTGTATACAATGAGTTTTTGTAATTTATAGAAACGCGATGTAATGTATTTGTATTTCAAAAAAATTTAATTCGATCAAATTGGAAGCCAAATGATCGTTTTTTTCCGAAATTGAGTTGATAATCAGACATCTACATTCCCCAATTTTAGTTATGCTCCATAAATTTGATCAAAAAGCTTCTAATTAGTATTCAGTTGATTGAAATTAAAAAATTGAAAAAATGCAGTGTTACGTAATCACATTTTTTTCTTTTAATTTCATCCAATTAGAATAAATTGGATCGTTTTTTTTTCAAAATTAATTACTCTGATTAGATATTTCCAAACCCTAATTATTATTCAAATCCTTCAAATTGATCTAATCATATCGATTTCGTCATTAATTCCTTTAACTTAAAATTTAAGAACAACATGCGTCAACAACTTTTATATTTGTTGCTACCAGATGAACTTGCTTTTCAACTCAAAACAGATGGGAACGTTCATATTTAAAACCACCACAATAAGTTAAAACATTAATAAATTAATTTTGTTCGAATAAATTCGAATTTTAGGTCGGCCCCAGTCCACGGTCATCGATCAACAGTCATCACACGATGAATACTTGTGCTTACGATCGACAACTCCTGAAACTGAATGAGATTGATCAGGAGAGAGTTCCTGTTTTCGGAACCCTGATTTATTCGATGTGTGTTTCTGTTGCATATCCGAGTCCCGAGCCTCTTTCTGAATTCGGCATAAGACATTGGGGTATTACATTTTTGTGCGAGATTCTAATCAGGTTAAAGAAGAGGAGGAAAATCAAGGAACAAGAAGAAGAAAGATTGTTTATCAATCAAACGCAATCCCTAATTGCTGTTGGCAGTGAAGGTCTTAATGGCCTGTTGGTACTGCTTGACAAAGAGATTGCTGAATGTGAGGATAAATTTTAGAAAAACACCCCAACTCATGGCGGTCCCTTTTATCATCGACCACAGTGAATTTTTGAAAGAAGACGACAAAAGACAGATTGCAATCATCAATTACTCTTCAGAAGAACTGAGGTTGCGGAGGAAGCGAGATTTGTTCGTTGGAACTGAAACCAGTGAAGATCAAGTGAAAAGAAGATTACAAGAGTTTATGAGGATGAAAATGAATGATGATTGTTTTGGTATTACTGATGCTGATATATCTAAAATTTTGGCTGAGATAGAGAAGAGGAGATGTCGTACTCTCGAGTCCCTTCGTCGTCCGAATTTACATCCTATGCGGATCGGGATATTGAGCAGAGATTAATTAATGCTGGAGAGAAGGAAAGATGGTTTGTTATAGGGTGATTCTCCAAAGGAAGTTTATGGTATGATTTCTATGCGTGGGTATGATTTCTATGAAACCTGTATTGATGATGATGAGAAGTTGTTCGATGAAGAATATCTTGATGCGGATGAATTTAGCAGCAATGAGAACGCTGATATGCTTGAACGTATTGCATGTGGAGATAATAGCGATTATTAATAGTTCAATTTGAGTTTGATTAGAGTATTACATTCGTATGGCAGAGCTTTCTTAAGTTTTAATCATTATTCAATAAATTTGTACAAGTACTTTTACTACATCACTCTCCTCGATTGGGAAGGATCCTAACTCTTCCCTTCTTATAGTTGGTTTTGTGTTGTGAAAGTGAAAGTTGTTAAATTAGCACAAGCCTCTAACATTGCAACTTGGAAAACGGTATCAAGTTCCAATTATTTTTGAGTGCAACAAGTCCTTCTATATCCCTTTATCAGAATCCTTACTTCATTCGCACATCAATAGACGAATCATCTCAGGTAAATGCAACTGCCGCCATTGTTAAGAAATTTGGATGGACAGAAGTTGTACCTACTTATGAAGACACTGAATATTGGCTGGTGTCATTCCATATTTAACATTCAAAATATCAATACTAGAGTTCCTTATAGGAGTGTATTTCTTAGTGAGGCTACTGATGATCAAATTATCCAAGAACTTAACAAAGTAGACAAAATGTTAACTAGGGTACTCGTCCTGCATATGCTCTCGCCCCTAGGCTCACGTATATTTAAGAAAGCAAAGTTCTTGGTATGATGAGCGAAGGGTACGCATGGATTATTACCTCAGGATTAGGCACTGATTTGAATTCATTCGAGCATTCAGATATTGATACAATGCAAGGAGTGTTCATCTAGTGAATGCTAGTGCAGTGAGAATTGTTGGAAGACAGATTACATTGAACCGAGCTCCTTAACTCGGAATCTTGTAAACTCTTGAGAGGCACTCCCTCACAAGAGAAGAGAGACTACATATTAGTACAGTCGATTCCTATCCATTTCTTTGAACAAGCTGCGAATTCATTATAGTAATTTGCATGTAGTCATCAAACTCTAACTTTGATCATATTTTCCCAGACAGTTTCAAAGGTCTAAAGGAAAACTGGTCTTTATTTGCTCATCTTTTTGGGCCAAATCCCCCTTGCCTACATAGATGAAGCCCAATTCTCACTTAGCCAGGACATTAATTAACTCTTAACCAGACCGAAACTCTCTATTTGAATCTAAAGAAAATCGGATTATCAATAACAATATTTTTTGGAAGTAGTATTGGGGGAGGGGAGAATAGGAGATACTCACAACTGGGAAGAACTTCTATTCACCTGGGGAAAAAGGAATTCCTATTCTGAATATCAGGTATGTATATCAATCATCAATTCATGTTAATTTCCATGTTCTTCTTAATCGGTTTGGATTCAGGCCATCTATCTAGCTATATATTATGGGGTTACCTTGTTGGTTGGCTGCTATGATGTAAATGTTTTCGCGATTTTTGGTTAATTTCCTTATGATCCAAACAATCAATCATGTTATAATTCTATTCCTGTAACCATTTCGATTCCGGCGAAGGAATAAAAATTCAACTTTGTTCTAAAAAAAATTTGTGGAGAATTTCTGTCTTTTGAGAATTGCAAAAGACCATGGGGGTCACAGTGAATCACTTCTTTTGGAAATGAGGAGTCTGCTAATTTAAAACTTCCAAAATTTGAGAGTATTAGATTTTCAGAAAAACATATTCCCCAGTTCAATACCTTCTTCTTTCTGTAAACCTAACACGAGTTACACGACTAGTCAGAACTCAAATTATATGACAACAGACTTAACAGGTTCAGTGATGTTGTGAATCTTTGTTATTGGATCTTGATTCCAACAGATTAAGTGGGTAGTAGTAATATTTGCTTAAGATTAGAAATTTATCGTTTTTTTATTCTATCAGATATGAGAATAGTATGCTGGAATGGTCAAGGGTTTTGCATCTAAAGTGACCTCAAGTATATGCCAACTCACTCCATAACCCTGATATAATGATGATAGGATAACTAGACTTACCAATTTTCTCCAGTTTTAAATTCTAAATTTGTTCCATCTTTAGGGTTGGCTGGAGGCCTTGTGTTCATGCCTCACAAAACACGTTTCATGCCTTAATTAGTAGTGATCCTGCTTAAACCGGACAGATTCCTATATTTTCTTTATGCTACACTTTAATGAACAAACTGATCAGTGGGAATACATTAGAAATGTGTCTATCCCTTGGGTCTTTGATAGGAGACCCGACCTGAGTCTCGGCAAAAATGTTCTTATAGGTGACTTAGATATTAACTTGTTCTAGTATCATCCACATCTAGTAATGTCATCCAATTGATTAGAGACGCCAGCATCATCCACATCTAGCAATGTCGTCCAATTGATTGGAGACTCTGATTGAAGTGATCTAGGTTTTAGTGGTAAACCTTACACTTGGACTACTAATAGTCATGGGACTGGTAGGATAAAGTCTTGATTAGACAGGGCTCTTGTCTATGTGGAATGGTCTCTCCACTTCCCAGATACCACGTTAACACATCTTCCATAAAATTGAATCCGTTTTAAAGGTGGTTACTGAGTTGGCTCAGGTTTCAAATTGGGGGAAGAAATGAGAAGAAGACCAGGAATTGGTGGGTTGCAGACAGCAGCAGCCGCTAGGGATCAATATCGATTACTTGGAGAAAATGTAGCTAAGATCAGAACAGATCTTATGAAGGAACAACTCACCACTTTTCGTTCCCAATTAGAGGATTTCGCTTGCAAACATAAGGTCTCGTTTATGTCTCTATTTATTTTAAATTATTTATGTTCTAAAGAAAAATAAATTTTTTGGTGATTTAATTATATTGAGGTGTTAAAATTTATTGGTGTAGAATGATATCCGGAAGAATCCTGCATTCAGATCACAGTTCCATGAGATGTGTGCAAAAATTGGTGTTGATCCCTTGGCTTCAAACAAAGGATTTTGGGCTGAGCTATTGGGAATTGGTGACTTTTATTATGAACTTGGTAATACTCATCTTCTACACGAAGATTATCTGTCTAAAATTCCCATAGATTCAACATGAAACTATATTTTGGTTTTTGCTGAGAAGTTGCTAATTATTTGGTTAAGACAGGGGTTCAAATCGTTGACATTTGCTTGGCTACAAGGTCGCTCAATGGGGGTTTAATCAACTTGCAGGAGCTTTGCTCTCTCCTTTGTCAAAGGCGAAAGGCTGCCCATGACTCTGTGTCTGAAGATGATTGCTTACGTGCTATAAGTAAGCTGAAGGTAAATAGGATCATCAGTTCTTGGCATTTGTTAAGAGATGAAATATCAGTGTTAAGATACTGTTTGCAACTAATAGTCGCGTAACCAATGTGCATCTCTAGTTCATGCTAGACTGCTAGTTGTTAAGATGACCACTATTAAAAACTGTATTCTGCTGAAGAGGATGGGGATATGGGACTGTTGATGGATTGCCTTGATGTGATAAACCCTTGTGGTACAAAGCCTATTATTATTATAGCTAAAATTTGTTATTTACTTCTTTCCTAATTCCCATAACAGCAAAATGATGTATTTACCAAACGGTGAAAACCTATGCACTCGAGTATCTTTGCATCATGCTACATGACCCTGATTATCTTAAGAATGAAATTTCCAGGTATTGGGTAGTGGTTTTGAGGTGATTTCTGTTGGAAAGAAAAAGCTGGTTCGATCAGTTCCTACTGAGTTAAACAAAGATCACAATGAAATTTTGGAGCTGGCCCAGGTTTGTCTTCTTCTCTAATATCATTTATTTTTCTGGTAGTGTATTTGTGTTATATTGACAGTAATATCGATTGAACTTCTTTCCAGTTTTGGATATTACTGGAAGTACTATCCTTCATATAATATCTTCTGATAAACTGTGTTATTCCTTTCTAGCTGCACATACAAGGTTGTTCTCGAATTCACTTGTTTGAACTATGCCTATTTATTATTTTCTTAGACGTCTTTATACCTTATTATTGTCAGCATAACTTATCAACTACAATGCCTTGCATAGTTAACTCCCTAGGAATCCTCAGGATATGACACGTTATGGAAACCCTAGAATTCATTGTTTGATTGCTGAAAGTTCAACATTTACAAATAAGTTCATTGATTCATTAGTCAGTGTATCGAGATTCTGATTGAAATGTCTTCTTTTTCCCTTTTTTGTTTTGTTTTGCGGATATAGTGTACTGGACTACGCAATTGTTTGCCTGTATTTAGTATACTAGTACTGTATAAAATTGGTTCTGGATAGGATGTGTATATGGTAGACTATGAAATTGGTACTGTATGTTCTATGGTCGAAAAAAATAGAACTAAAATGTATTGGGGGTAATCTTAGGCTCAAGGTTATGTGACCGTTGAAGAAGTAGAGAGGCGATTTTCCTGGCCATCCGGCCGTGCTACAGATGCTCTGGAAACTTTACTCGAAGTAAGTTTTCCATTTTAGTTTTCACTTGATTTCCGCTTTATCTTTAGGAATTTGGACTTTTTAACACATCAATCTGTTGAAAATTTGCAGGAAGGTCTAGCTATGATTGATGATGGGCACAGAGACGGCAAGTGCAGGTATTGGTTTCCTTGTGTATCAGTTTCTGTCTCTGGGTAGCCTTTTATGATCGGCGTTCTGTAAATGTAATAATTTCACTATGAGAATAGTTTCCAAGTGTAATTGTTTGTCAAAGAAACATCATCACCAGTATGAGAAAATCAACAACAGCATAGATTGTATGTATACCGGAATCTAATGTGATTGGACTTTGGAGAAAACCTGTTTTAAGTGTGACGGATTTTCGAATGCTCTCTGCAAACTACAAACAAAATTAATATCATGACATGCATTATTTTTCGAATACTCACCAAAATATATTACATAATATGCAGCATTTTCCCAGAATAGACTTGCCTGACATGCATTTTTCATCAGTTTCAGCAGTTTATTTCTCAGCTTTTCAAAATTAATATCATGGTCAGTGGCCCAAGTATGCCCCAAACGTATACAACAACAACTATAATTGATCTCAAATGCAATTCAAAGAAGACAGGTAGATAGACTTGAACAACAGAAAAGATGAAGGAAGTGGACTTGGAATTGAAAATTTCAAACTCAAACAAGTAACCCAAGACAACTAATAATTGACCTCAAAACTTATACTTTCAGATCAAAAGGTTGTAAGATCATAAATGTAAATACCTACCGATTTGGATTCCGTTTTTCTTTTCCCCGCTTCAGGAAATTTTTCCTCGGTGTGTCTCTCTGGGTCTAAATTTAGCACCACCACCTGCTCTCTGTAAAACCACCTTTTTCTTCAGTCTTATTCTCTTTAGGAGAGTGGTGTATAGATCCAGAAACAAGGGTTTACAAATTTAAGATTCCCTCTCTAGTTTCAAAGATAAGGTTTCTCGTTTACAATGGTTGGAGTCAGAGCAACAGGAATAGATTTAGGACAACATATTCATGTGTTGGCGTATGGCAAAATGGCCGTGTTGAGACTATTGCGAATGATCACGGAAATCGCACAACTCCTTATGTTGCTTTTACTGATACTGAATGTTTCGTTGGTGATGCTGCTAAGAATCAAGTTGCCATGAATTCTATCAACACTGTTTTCGGTAAGACTTCTTTAGTTCAATTTTTATGTCTAATTCTATCATCATATTGGTTCTTTTTGTGTTTTTATTCTATTAGCATTGTCTGTGTGATGAAGTCTGATTAGTTTAATTAATTGTGTTTTGTTCTCTTAATTGCTAAATACCATTTACTGAGTTTGTTTTCTTGTATGTAGATGCGAAACGTCTAATTGGTAGTGATACCACTGTTCAGAGTGATATCAAGTTATGTTCAAAGTCATCGCCGGAAAAGACAAGAGACCAATGATTCAAGCCAATTACAAGGGCGAGGATAAAATGTTGTCATCCGAGGAAATCTCATCCATGGTTCTCATGAAGATGCGAGAACTGTGTAACACTATCTTGGTTCAACTGTTAAAGATGCTGTCATCACAGTCCCTGCATACTTTAATGACTCTCAGCGCCAAGCTACTAAAGATGCTGGCCTTAATATACTGCGGATCACCAATGAACCAACGGCGGCAGGAATTGCTTATGGTCTTGATCACAAGGTGAACGATGTAACCCGTAAAAAGAAGAATGCGAAGAATGTTCTCATCTTTGATCCTGGTGGTGGTACTTTTGATGTTTCTACACTCACCATTATCAGTCCCATCTTTGATTTCAAGGCTACAGCTGGGGATACCCATCTCGGAGGAGAGGATTTCGATTACAAAATGGTTAATCACTTTGTTCAAAGATTTCAAGGGGAAGCACAACAAGGACATTAGTGGAAACCCAAGGGCACTTCGAGGTTAAGAACATCATATGAGAGGGTAAAGAGAACTCTCTCTCATATACTTCTCGGACAACAGTTGAGGTTGATGCTTTGTATGAAGGAGTTGATTTTCAAGCATTCATCACTCGTGCTAAATTCGAAGAGTTGGACATGGATTTGTTCAAGAAATGTATGGAACCTGTTGAAATGTTTTGACGGATGCTAAGATGGACAAGAACATCATTCACGAGATTGTGCTCGTAGGTGGGTCCACTAGAATTCTAGTTCAGTCTCTACTACATGATTTTTTAATGGAAAGGAACTATGCAAGAACATCCACCCTGACGAAGCTTTGGCTTATGGTGCTGCTGTACAAGCTATTTTTTTGAGTGGTGAGGGTAATGAAAAGGTGCAGGAGTTGGTGTTAATGGATGTCACCCCTGTTGACACAAAATCAGTAGGATATTTCTTTCTTCAACTCCACTAAGAGATTGAAGCTAATTGTCGATCTAATCCCACACTGTTTTCAGGAATACAAGGGAAACTATGAATATCAAGTGGTCATAGACTTCAAATCAATTTCCTGAACTTCTATCAAATACAACTGTTATCTGGCTAACTGTTTCTGGTCTCTGGGGACCTATCAAATCATAATAACTTTTGTTTATGCTAAATTCATGCTATTTCTCTGTTGTTGTATTTCAAGATGAAAGAATAAGCAAAATCCACTGGTTAATTATGAAACTTTACATCTTCACAAGCTGATGAATGCACCAGCCAGAAAAATAACCTCAAATTTATAACGCAGAAACTTACCCAACTCTGTCTCTACTTATGTCTAATTACTCTGCTCGTGTTAATTCGAATTTCATGTCGCAAAGTTGCTTCTATGCAACGAACAAGCCATTCCCATTATTATTGTGGTTACCACAGAATGCACAGTGCATCTTAGACTCTTAGTATCGACCCCTCGCCGTAAACAAGGATCACCACCAGTTATAGTTCAAAATCATGCAATAATTTCTAAACCTAATACAAAGTTTAAAAGTAAGGTTCAGAAGCTTACTATAAAAGCTTAATTAACCAACATTAACGAATTTAATTTCAACATTGTAGTGCTTGCAGAATAGCGACAGTGTAAATATTTTCTGATAAACTAATAATGTTTCCAAGTTCCCCAATGCATCCTGCATCAAATGGTGAGGGTTTTAAGATCTTTCTAGAAGTTCTTCACTGACTAACTAATACCTATAATCTCTTCGCTGACTAACTAATATCTATAATCCCTTTCCTGACTAAGTATCTACAATCCGTATGGTACTAAGAAAAAGGTAACCATGTTCAAGGAGGGAGTAGGATCTTGATCCAAGTGTTCTGCAGGAATAATTATCAGTGCAAAAGAACATGTAGAAATACTCAGAAAAAAAGAAAAATCTATATAACTAAATTAATTCAGCACAAACCCCCGCAATACACAAAAAATGGAGTATCCTGCTGCTAACTGAAAAAATCATCTACTCTCCTATTAATCCTCCCTAAATACTTTCACAGTCATTCTAGGAGGTTTAGAGTACTTCATTAGCTCTACGGCATCATAACAACATATCGAATTCAACACTTGAGTTCATTTATACTTAAAACTGAGAGTTGCGGCAAAAACATAGGCTAAGCATTACCAATTGTATCAAAATTGACCAATGTTACATAAGCAACACCTCCTCATTACTTTATACTGCCGGCAGTAAGTGACCACCAAACAACTAGTCTCAATTGTATAATATTTAATCAAATTTGACATTTCATAGAAGCAAAACCTCTTCTTTCAGTTACACAGCCGGCAATAAGTGAACATGAAACAACCTACCTAAAACAATTAACAACAACCAAATGACCTTGTCTATGTATTAAAATTCAACATTTCAATTTCACTGGATACTTAAGCTAAGCTAGGGCATAACATATAGGCAAATAGGTATCAACAATATCAAAATTTGATCAGCACCGACAATTTTATCAAGCAAAACCTCCCCCAATACAACCCAAAACCAGTTAAGAGTGTCACTTATTTATATACTAAACCATAAAAAACAGAAATTTGAAACTGAAGAACTCATATTTAGATCACAAAATCCAAAAAAAAAACATAAAACTTACATAAATTCATTGTTACTATCCTCGAATCCATCTGTATCTGAATTCGGGTCGACAGTTCCACGGCAAACCGGACAAGCGGGAACTCTAATCAACCATGAATCAATACAATTAGCATGAAAAACATGTTTACATTGTGGTAGAATCCGACTCCGTTCACCTTGTTTCAATACCTCTAAACAAACAGCACAATCTTCCGGTAAAATACTACCCGCGGCTGAATTCGATTCTTCACCACCCGACCCGTAATAAAAAGCTTGTAATTTGTTAAGATCTCTTTGAGATAACCCAAATCCAACACCACCGAAATCTAAATCATCTTCCATCAAATCATCTGATCTCGTCGCAGTTCTTGATAATGATCTTCGATATCTACGACGATGAATTGCTCTGCCAATTATAGCGATATGGATGAGAACAATTGCAGCGATTCCAACGAAGAGGAAGAACAACAAAATTACAATCGCCATTACTACTGCTTGAATAAAAAACGCGAGAAATTTCGGGTTTGATTTTGATGGTGATGTTGTTGCTGTTGCTGTTGGTGTTGTTGTGGATCTTCGAATCGAAATTGATGAGGGTGATGGGAAGATGACAGCATGATCGTTGGATGGTACATCATGATGAAGATAATGATGATGCATGTACCGGTTATGATTTAAGCGCATGGTAGCGAAATCTTCTTCTTCTTCGATGTTCATCTCTGCAACTTCTTTTCTCTGTGGGGAAAACTTGTTGGTGATGGGGAAGAAGAGATGAGATGGTCTGATCCTAACAACAAACAAGGCGTAGAATTAGCGCCCATAGATTCTTGTTGGGGGCACCTAACTTTCTCGTGATAGTTTTCTAAACATATTGAATGGATAAGGGGTACACGAGTGCAACTTTGTGCATCATGGGGAGGAAGGAACAGAATAAGATATGTCAAGTGGCAAACATGCGTAAGGAAATAATTTTTTAAGTTGCGGACCGGCCGGTTCTTCACTTTTTCATTTTTTTTATCTCTATCCCAATGGCCGGTTTTTAACTCGTAAGTCGTATCATTGGTATTATCGTTTAATAACTTTATCACTGTATTATGTGATAATTTTTAATAGTCGGTTCTTTGAAAATATATTAAAAAATTATTATGTTGAGTCTTTATTTCTGTTTTTTCTTCCTCTTTTTTTCGAGAAAATCTTAATCGCCTCTTTCCTCCACTATTTGGATGTAGTTTGTTTTTGAACTAAATCCGAGCAGTGATTTTCTTTATCAATTTTAGGAGCAGTTGATGAGCTTTTTTTTTTTTTAGTTTTAGTTTTTAATTGTCTCGTTAGTTATTATGGTACTTCTCCTGTATTTTGTATGTGCTTTCATAGCACTTCTACCTGCATTTTTTTTTGTAGTGTCATTTTGCGGTCTTCATAGTCTCCTCCTTGTGTTAACGTTACTAAGAGTTTTCGAGTGCATCAATGTTCTTTTCCAATTTGGATAAGGTTTAGCTTTTGATGGAATCCATGGGAAGGTTCAAAGTTCTTATCAAGGTTTTTGAATTATTACTTCTTTGTAGAAACATTTTTTCTTCAAGAACCATAAATAAAAAATAGTTGAATGTTAATTCGAATACCATTTCTCTTGATTTTAACACATCTCTCTCTTCGACAAGAAATGGGTACATTTTGTGATATGCTAATCTTTTCCGGTCTTTGTGTATTGGCTATTGCACATGTATATGTTTTTTAATTTGGTTCTTGATGTTTATTCACATTATTTATTATACCGTATGTACAAAGGAAATCTATGGGAAGGTTCGAAATTTTTATCAAGGTTTTTGGATTATTACTTCCTTATAGAAGCATCTTTTCTTCAAGAACTATAAATATAAAAAATGGTTGAATGTTAATCCGAATACCATTTCTCTTGATTTTAACATATCTATCTCTCTTCGATAAGAAATTGATACATTTTGCGGTATGTTAATCTTTTCCATTCTTGGTGTATTAACTATTATATACAGTTATTCACATTATAAGAACCAGAAAGAATAACTGAACTAATATTTGAAGGACTTTGTCATCCGACCACTTTTTCAGTTTGCGTTTGTTATTGGAATCAGTGGATAATTTTAGAAATTATCGTATAATCGATTGCCATTCACGCCTTCTTATACTTGTTTGTGCATTGTAAAATTTACTTGAAGAGGACACGTTAATTTGATCATTCGCCTTGATACCGCTGAGGATTTGACTTGGTGTGGTACATGTTTTAGTCAATTTATTTTTTTCCTCGAATTGATCGAGTGTCAACTTTGCAACTACGAAGTGCCTCAAAAATGTCTCTGGATCGTTATGGTTATGGCAACCGCACGTCACTTTACTTTTTAATACATTACCATTCAAATTAAATACAACTTGGAGGGACATCCATCCTTTCTCATTCTAGTTGTATACCCTTGTAGTTTTCTTTGGATACACGCATCCCTTTTCTTGTGGCTAACGTACTCCCCACCTCTTTCGCAAGCCATATCTAATCGAGTAAATTTGCCTCAATTGTTTCTGATTAATACACACTTATTATTGAGAGTTGTATCTATAACCCACTTAATTTCCTCATCTTTACTTGTGAATTCCTACATTACACATAAACACAATAAGTTATATATCTTATAGCAAATACCAATATAAATTTTCTAAATCATTTCGTAACATACCAAATAATTCGCATAGTGCTCTGAAGTATCTGGACCCAACTGTTGCAATGCTTAGGCTGATCATCGACGAAAAGTATGATCTAACCACAAAAAAAGGTTCATATATGCCGACCGTAAAAATTTAGAGTATAAAGTATATAAGAGTACAACAGTCGACATGCTTCATAACTAAATGTATTGCCGACTGGTAAATATTTTAAACTGTCAAAATTATCAAATGCCTCAGTCGGCATTCTAGATAAAGTTATCCACAATGCCGAATCACATTAAAAGTTTCTTCCTAGTTTTAGGCCACATTCAACATAGTTGGTGACTCATCTTATTATGCCAACCGTAAAACCAATACTAATGCTTTTATGGTCATATTATTCAACACAATCCATATTTGGAATTCTTCAACCAAGCCGACTCATATCAAAGGTTTATGCCAAGTTTCAGGCCATAGTCGATAGAATTGGTGAACCATCTTAATATGACGATTGAGAAACCAAAAATAACCCTTTTACGGGAATATTATTGGACATAGTCGGCATATTTGGAATTCTTCGACCATGCCGACAAAAGCGTAAGGTTTCGTCTAATTTCAGGAGACAATCACCATAGTTAGCGACTATCTTACTATGGTGACTGTGGAACCAAGAATAACCCTTTCATTAGGAATACCTAGTGTCGATATAGAATGAGTTTGAATACTATCTCGGTCGTAATGAATCAGAATAGATATTTCGACCATGCCGACTCTTAGTCTGTTCAACTCAATAACCATGGCGAATCGAACAAAAAATTTCATAATCAACCCAATATGGAACTACAATTTCTTCATTTCCTTAGTAAGGATCTTCACTTAAACCCTCACACTCATTAATGCCTTGATTTAGGGTTTTTTCAAATATAAAAATTTGATTATCTACAAGATGTTGCAATTGAGAATCGTTATCAAAAGCAACGTAAACACCTTCATTCTTTTTGTTGAGATGAAGATTCCACAACATCAAATTCCTAACTAGAATCTCTCGTTTCCATCAAATCTCCCAATTTTGCTAATTGTTCTACTTTTCCTATATTTCTTCTTCTTCTTTTTTTTTTTCCTTTTTTTTTTCTTTTTCTTCTCCTCCCTCTATCTCTCTGTAACTAACAACTAACTCTCTAACTCTAAATCTTATTTTTTATTTAAACTAATCTATTAACTAACAACTAATTAATCAAGGGTAATTTAGGTATTACAAAGAACATATAGATAAATTAGGATCTCCAATATTACTTAAAAATGTCCCTATTTTTTTTTATTATGCATCCTCAACTTATGGGTTCAAATAGATGCGCTCATGAAATTTGATGGATTTTACCACCAAACTAATTTATGGAACTTTCAATAATCAAATTCCATTGTATATCCGGGTAAATTGAATCCCGTACAGTTGTATGATGTGTCTCGAAAATGATTAATTCCTTTCAAACTTGGGTTAGGTGATATGTGTTTTAAGGGTAAAATGGTACAAGGGAGACCTACTTAAGTCACATCAAAAACTGCACATTTCCTATGAGGTAAGAGTGAGAAGATCCTTTCTTAGTACTATTTATTTTTCTTTTATAGGCTTTCCTCCTTTATCTCCTAAATGACACATGTATTCCTAAACTCCCCTATAATACGAAAGTGCCATTTTCTCTGTCTTACCTCCAACTTCTCTGTATATATCCATGGATATGCCTCTCGGGACTTGGGTTTAGTCCCAGGACAGTTGTGGGTTTGGGCCTATCTAATCAAGATGACTCCCCTTATCAATGAGTAGTCATTTCCAGGTATCAACAATCTGAGTTTCCACTTTCTTATTGCCTATTATTATATTATTTCATAAATTATTTTATTTTGACAAATTCACGTTATACAGAAATCAGTCGAACTAACTGTTGTATTCACATTGTAGACCCTGGACCACACTTCCAAATTCTAGGTTATGATTTATATTTTTGGCGTTCACCGAATGAATTTAGCTCATGGAAAATACTTTTAGTTACACATAAAATTACGTGGAATTTTTGGTCATATTGTCACAGGACAAGTAGTTAGATAGATTTTTGGGTCACATGGGTAAATTTTAAGTTATCAGTTCTAGATAAAAAAAAATTATAATAAAAATTTATATTAAGTTAAATTAAAGGTGGAAAGTTGAAGGTGGCAGATTCAAATAGAGATATTCCTACTGATTATAGTACAAATATAACATTCCAGTGCCATTTTTTGAGTTTTAGGCCAAGTACTATGGTGAGTGTTTTAGCTTAGCTTTAGCCACATTATAGTTAAGGCCAACCACTATGACTCGTTACTTAACTATAATGTGGTCCAAAGCTATAACTTAGCTAGTAAAGCACACACATCTAATGCACCCTCTAACTAAGAAATAAAATATGAAAACTAAGTTTCCATCAAAAAAACTACTTTACGGATACTCAGTTTCTATATGGTTTTAACAGATACCCAGTTTTTGTCTCAATAAAAAAATTAATTCATGTTTTTCCCCCTATTTTTATTCCTATTATTTCTTTTTTAGCTCTTTTATTTACCATAACTTCTTCATTCCATATAATATTTCTTAATTTTTCTCTTAATTATTTTTTGCACCCATAACAAATATTTAATAATATTTAATTAAATATATTTTAAATAAAAAGAAAAAATTTGATAAAAACTCAGGTTTTATATATTAATGTTACCGTCTAAATTCTCCCATAGTGGTTGTTTTTATGATTGGTCTTGGCTTAGCTATGTCCAAGCTACATTATAAAAAACGTCCAACCAATCTATAGTGCTTGGCCTAAATGTAGATAACTATTTTAACATAGGAACCTAAGGGCAACTGCAGCGGTTGGAGTATACCAAAGAGCAAAGAGGAAATTTGTTTGCTCTTGAAAAAAAAAACACAGTGGAAAAGTCGACTAAATATGATCTTACGCTCCTCTACACGAGCGTTTACCGACCAAATGCTCTTCTACACGAGCGTTTCGACCAAATGCTCTTCTACACGAGCGTTTCAAAACCAAAAGCTCTCTTAGATAAACGTTTGACTAAAAGCTCTCTTAGAGGAGCGTCTCTAACAACAACGCTCTCCTAGATGAGCGTTACCAAACTTCAGCCGTTACAACGTTGTGACGTTTAACCCACACGCTCTTTTAATCCAGCGTTACAGAAACGCTGTATTGAGAGAACGTTTCACAAAACGTTCTCCTATAAAACCGTTTTTTGTTTAGAACGTTCTCCTACAACAGCGTTTTGAGTTAACGTTTTCCTACAAGAGCGTCCGACTATATTTGTGTTTGGTCCAGTTGCTCGACAAAAATTGGTTGAATACTGTTCAAAAACTGGACCAAATTATATATACTCTCGTCCGTTATGGCTCATAAAAATGGACCAAAAAATAAAAATTGGTCTTTACTCTTTGATCTACTCGACCGCTGCAGTTGCCCTAACATCATAACTTGATCTTTACAAATTTCAAAAACTAATTAAAAAAGATAACTATTTTTGTTTTTCTTGACCAGTATGAGGTTGTTGCCCGTGCATCCAATCTTTCAAGAAGTAGACTCTACAAGCTTTATTCCGCATTTTGAGCTGCACATAGCTTTTTAACTTTTTATTGGAGAGAGATGAGAGAGAGAGAGATTCAACCAAACTTTTTGAATCTCGATCGAAAATCTTTCGAGATTAATATCAAAGCTTTTGGTAGTAGAAGGCTGATGAAGATTGATGAAAAGGAAAATAGAGGTCATAAGGCTTGGGTTGCTTTTCCACCTAACCTAATAGTTTGGATAATCAAGATTCTTACTGTGTCTTACAGAAGGAAGTTGCATGAAGGTTGTTGGGAAGACGAAGATGGAGTTAACGAGAAAAATCAAGGGGTTTTTCTTCGTTTAACTCGTTTTAGGGTGGGAGATCAGAAGAAAGCTTTTAGCATATGTATTCCTTGTGGTGATAATAAAGTATTCTGGTATACTATTTCTGAAGTTTTGTTTTCCTTTATCAGAAAAAACAAGTTAATAGAGTCGGAAAATATGCAAAAAATGCCAATGGCCACCGAGGAGAATTTTCCCTCTCTAAGTCCAGGATTGATCAATAGGATTGAGATAGTTGGTCATGTGGTTATGTCTCAGGAGATGGATTGGAATAGAGTTGCATCTTTGATGAAGAAGAAACTACATATGAATAGATTTTTGGATTTGGAAAGTATTTCTACTAAAAATGCTACTATCAAGTTTATTGAGGAAGAATGCACTAAGATTTGGAAACCGGTTGAATGGTCTGTTAGTGGTATCACCATTAAAGTTTTGAGATGGACTGGAGATATCGTTAAGTCTTCAACCCTAAAGAAAAGGGATATTATCGAAAATGTTACAATTTGGGGGCCATCATGGATTTCTGTTTCGGGATTTTAAAATTAATAAAAATGTAAGATTTTTCGTTAACTACGAGCGTGCGAGTCCTCATGTATGAAAAAAGATCTAAATACCCACATACTTTATCTTGAAGAAATACCCTAAAAAGAGACTCATCTTGAAAATAATACTCTAATCCGTTAGATTCTGTTACCTTTTTCTGTCTGGGTATTTTTCCAAGATGAGTCTCTTTTTGAGACATTTTTCCAAGATGAAGTATGAGGTATTTAGGTCTTTTTTTGCACGTGAGGACTCGCACGCTCATAGTTAACGGGAAATCTAACATATTAAGACGTTTTTATTAATTTTAAAATTCTGGGGCAGAAGTCCAAGATGACCCCCCAAATTGGGGCATTTCTATAATTTTCCCTAAAGAAAAAGAAGATGGTTTCTCAAGAAGTTTATCCTCATGATTTAGCTGCCAAACATGAGAAATAGTTAAAAGTTATGGGTTTTCCAAATGAGTTTTGGAGTTATGAAAATTTCATTAAGATTGGTGAAGAACTAGGGGGTTTTGTGCCAGTGGAAGAAGAATCTCTCTCTTTAGATAGCATTTATTTCTTCAGATTATCGGTGAAGGGATTCATAATATTCCGGTTGTATTGATATCAGATATTGATGATCGGAAAGTTGTGATAAATATTGAATGGGATCCGAAGTATTCGCAGAAAGGGAAAATGTCAAAAGACTCAAAACAAAATATCAGCCTAAAAATTAGGAACTTTGAAGCTAAGAAAAAAAATTATTTGAATTTTAATTCTCAAAATCTTTTGAACTTGCATGAGGCGGATAGCCAAGTGGAACGAATAATGGGGCAGCAAATGACAAATGAGATCTCGGAACACGTGGATGATATCAGTATTTCTAGTGATGACGAGGATCATAATACTAAGATGGGATTTGAAGAAGATGGGAGCTCTAGACTAACCTTATGGTGGGAAAATAGGCCTATATCACCGCTAGAAAGAAAAGAAAAAAAACGTAATGTTCCTCTTATGATCGAAAATTCTAGGGCAAACGAAGTCAATTCAGAAAAGGGAATTGATCACTTTTCAGAAAAGCAAGTTTATTTCCCAAATTGAGAATAAGATTGTAAATAAATTAGGTTTGTTGAGAGAATCAAAAGTGGACGAAAAAGAAACCCTGATTTCAACAGTTGATCTATTTTTGACATTTGTAGTGAATATGGGGGAATTGTGTTGGAAATCATGATTCGATGAAGGCTTTTTTCGGGTAGATGGTGGAAAAATATAAGTCCAGATTCACTAAGAAGAATGATGAGAAAGAAGATTTGTCTCAAAAAGATGAAGGTGTAGACATTTCTGGGAAGGAAATTGGTTGTGTGGAGATGGAAAGAATCATTTGTGGAATTTGGTATGTGTTTGTGCGTCACATATTTTTACTTTAAGAGTAATGTGGCCGTAAGCGCTTCTGGACTTCCCTTCGGAATTTTTGATTATCTTCGGCGAGTGCATAGCCTTGTGTATGGAGATTCCCGCATCCCCCAGAGTCTTAATAGTGATGATATTGACATCAGTTCCCGCGTCGATTTACGTTTTCTAAAAATCAGTATTCTTCAGGAGAGCAGTACTGAGAAGTCCCAAATCAGGCTTCTCGTTATGCTCGATGGTTACGCCTTCTAAAGCTGGCTCAGGATACATAGTAGCTTTCTCGGTGAAGAGTAAACGTTTACCCGACACGACGCGATGAAGGGCAGTGAAAATATCTTTGCATTGTGTCTTTGATAGATAAAGAAGCTCACATATGTCCTCCATCATAAATTGAACCGTTCTGTTGACAGAGTCCCCAGAGAGAGTGAATCTCCTGACGGGGAGAAGATCTTTGTGAATACCTTCAGTCCCCAGGCGTAATTTTCCTGAGTCGATATTTTCTCTGAAGATACGCTTCAAGCCATTGCATTCACTGGTGGGATGGTTGACAAATCTGTGGAAGCGATGGTATTTTGGATTTGACATCTCCTTGGCTGTTGGTGGGCGTCGCACAGGAGGTAACTTGATAGCTCCGTCTTGTATCCATACTTCCAATAGCTCGAGGACCTCTTCCGGGAATGGGAAATCCGGGTTCGTTGGATTTATCTTTTGTTGTTACGCAGAGCTTTGGATAATCCTTATCCTTGAATGAGTGTTGTGTCATCACTGTGGTCGATGCAGGACGCTTAGTCTGCTACGCTGATTGAGTTGGTGCTTTTATTTTAGCCCCTTCATCAGTGATAACACTTATAGAGGGTTGGAAAGAGTATTGCTTGTTTACCAGACGTCTGCTCCCACGGGTGTCTCCATGGTTTTCCTCTTTGGATGGCCTCGTTCTTTCCAACAAGGATGGAGCATTTGTTGCTGATCTCTTGGAGGCTTCGTGTATCTCAGATAAGGTTTGAAAACACGATAAACATGAATCATACCATTAATGCAAAGCTCCACCAATTGTTGCTCAGTTACATTTTGGTCGTGGAAGTCAAAATCTTATGTCCTAAACCTCTTTACATATTCATTGGGGTGCTCGTTGTTCCTATGGAACATTCTTCCCCAATCCGAGAAAGTGACTTCCTCAGAGATAAAGAAATACTTTTTATAAAAAGCATTGACCATCTCAGACCAACCAGAGATGTTGTTAGGAGCGAGGTTGTTGTACCAGGTAAGCTCTCCCCGTAAGAGATTTGGAGAATTCTTTGAACCACAACACTTGATTATATTCATGCTCCCCCAAAGATTTCAAGAAACGAGAAACATGTTCTCGAGCGTTCCCTGGGCCATCGTACAATGAGAATGGAGGAGATGAATACCCTTTTGGCAGTGTGATCCTCTGAATCTCTGTCGGTTAAAGGGGTTGCTGTTGATGGAATGAAGATGAATCTTCCTTTCTACGGTTTCGCATGAGCCTTTCCAGGTCTTCACGAGTGACAAAATTTTGTTGTTGTTAACTCCTCTCTAGTACACGGTCGGTGATAACATGTAGTTCATCATCTTCTTGGGTGTTAGCTCTTGACGTGTTGGTGCCGTCGACAATTGTGTTCTTAGCTTTCTCCATTTGATGATGACGCTGCTTCGTTAAAGTCTTAAAAAAGGTAAGGACTTCTTTCTGGGTAGTAGCCATGGCTACTTGAGTTTCGGCAAGGTCTTGGTGCTTCATCAGATCATCCATGGTTAGTGATGCCTGCTTTTCCTTTCCAACATCTTTAGTGGTATGGAGAGGAGTGTTGGTATTTTCAGTGAAGGTATTTTCAGGAATGATCTCTGGAGTTCCACCACTGGTGTTGTTGGGGTTAGGAGTGGGGGTTGAACCTGAATTAGGGTTAGTTGCTGAACCTGACCTAAGCTCCACCATTTTTAGAACAATTGAAGAATTAATTTTCAGATGGTTGAAATTTGGATTCATGACCGAGAGATTGATCTCTCACTGTGGTCACCATCTGTTAGTACCTAAAAAAATTTCTTAGGCAAAACAATATACTGTTGAAGTACTTTCTTTAGATTCAGAAATCAAAATCGTACAGGACAAGCCTAAACCACGAAAGTAGCCGTTCCTTCCTGCTTCGGTCACAAGAAGAGAAAATGGGTTGATCTTAGGGGATGGAAGTAGAGAAAGTTGAAGGAAATAAGTGTGACGAATTTTGTGTAGAAGTGATGAACTATTGGAGAAATAACAAAGCTTATGAGAGAATGATAAGCTTATTCTGTCTTCTAAATGGGCTAAGTATCCTATTTATTTTCCTTGTAAATAGTAGAGGTAGTGAAGAGATGGTGAGATGGAGGTTGTGGGGATAATGGCCTCCCATTATGTTTAGGGAAGTTTCTGGAAAACCATTATTCCACTATCTTCTCAGCTGCTATAACCGACCACTACTTTGTAACTTTCTCATCATGGGGTGATGCTACACTGCATGTTGTTGTAACCACCAGAGCAAAACCCCATAAAGATTCCCCCTACTTTGTTGTTTTGATTTCTCGTAGAAGTTAGTGGAGTTATGGACTCAAGACACATGAGTACTTCGTGAGTTTGTCGTAAGATAATACTATCAATGAGTTTGTGTCAACGTGGCATGGTAATGGCCTAGCATTGACGCTAGTAGCAAATGATAATGTTGGAACAAGCAAGTGGGAATGGTGTGGCAAGCAACAAGCAAGGCACGACAACAACAGGTAAGGAGCAAGCAACAAGCAAGGCATTACCTGTGTGACGTTAGCATTGGCATTTTCTAACATCGTGGCCATAACTATGGCCTATTTAGGGTTTCTCAGTCGCATGAGATTTTGATGTTAGTATTATGCTTAACTTTTATGTAGTGCATACAAAACATATTCAAGAGATTCAGTCGTGGAAGTTTTGCGACTTGAGATGATGTTTAATGCGTCTCTACATTTATATGGTGTGCATCATAGTTTTGTATAATCAACGTGTTCTGATTAATACAAATAATTTACATGGACGCGTATGAAATAATGAGGGTTTAGCCGGGTAAAACCCTGAAATTTTGCGGGCACATATATAAATGAATTACAGGGCTAGTGTAACTATGAGCTGGATATGCATTCTTAATTCACTTGCGGAATGTAAGATAACATTGTGTATTCATAATTCTGATGTCGGGTCAAAAGTTCATACATATTTATTTCATGCTTCTACAGCTGAGCAAAAGCTATATTAAAATTTTCTACCTTGTCAAAAAATCACCATCAACGGTATGACAGTGATTTGGTTGGATTTACTTCCCTTCTGTTGGTGCTAGTGGTGGACTGTTAACTATATGGGATAAAAGTAAATTGGTGAATGAGGACGAAAAAGTGGGTTTTAATTTTATTTATATTCAATTTGCTTGCAAAGCTAATAGGTGGAAATGGGTGGCTACAAGTTTTTATTCTCCGTGTGATTATAATAACAAAGAAGTTTTTTGGAATGATATGGAAGAAATCAAGAATTGGTGGAGTGGTCCGTGGTGTGTTGTTGGTGAAACTAACGTTGTGAGATCGGAACATGACCGAAATAGAAGAGAGGGTGACAGTAGAAACAATGGTTTCCTTAACAATTTCATATATGAGTGAGAGTTGGTGGACTTTCCATTGAAAGGGGGCTCTTATACTTGGTCTGATATGCAAGTTGTTCTTCTTATTTGCATGCTTGACGGAATTTTGGTAAGTAACGATTTTGATGACAATATGCTTAATGCTTTACAAATTGTTGTTACTAGGAACATTTTAGACCACAACCCTTTAGTTTTGGTCACTCATCCTACTATTAGTTCTATGACTTATTTCAAATTTGAAAGACACTAGATTTTTCATTAAGAGTTTCTTGAGAAGGTGAATATGTTGTGGGATTCTATGGTCTTTCAAGGTAATGCTGGTTTAATCTTTTTTAGGAAATTACAAAATATAAAACACTTCTTAAAAAATTAGAATATTAAAACTTTTGGTTCCGTCAAAAGAGAGAAAAAGTCTTTAACAGAGACAATTGATGCTTTGATTAAGATGGAAGAAAGTGCTCCACTTTCTAATGAAAAGTTGGAGCAAAAAGTTAATTTGAATGTGCAACTCAGAAGTATTCAAGTGATGAAAGCAAGGAAATGGATGACTAGAGCTAAGCAACAAGAGTTTAAAGATGGAGATTTGAATACTGCTTATTTTCACAGAAAGACTAATGCTAGGAGGAGAAGAAACACAATTGCAAAATTACAAATTAATGGTGGGGATTTTTTTGACCAATGGATGATTAAAGAAGAGATTAGAAATTTCTATGTCAATCTTTTCATGGAAAAAAATCAATATTCTTTTTCTTTTGATAACCTAGATCTTTTTTATATTGATGAGGAGGCTAGAAGATGGCTTGAAAGAGAATTTTCAGAAGAAGAGGTTTTTAATGTCATTTCTCATAATGGTGTTAATAAAACTCCAGGGCCTGATGGCTTCACAATGGAGTTTTACAAGTGCCGCTGGTCAGTTATCAAGGTAGATTTTATGGAACTTATGAAGGACTTTCATAAATATGGGATCTTGGATTGGAGATTTAATTGTTCTTTTCTAACTTTAATTCCTAAGAAGGAAGACTCTTGTACAATGAGAGATTATAGACCTTTGAGTTTTATTAGTAGTGTGTAAAAAATCAATTCCGAGGTTCTAGATGACAAACTCAAAATTGTGATGCCAAGGCTTATTTCCGAGAATCAAGGAGCTTTTATCAAAGGTAAACAGATTCAGGATGTTGTTTCAGGATGGTATTCTAATTTCAAGTGAGTGTATTGATAGTAGGCTCTAGGAAAAGAGGCCAGGGTTGGTGTGTATGATATATATTGAGAAAGCTTTCGAGAATGTACATTGGTTTTCTCTTTTCAGAATTTTACAGAAGCATTGGTTTGGGGAGCATTGGATAAAGTGGTGTGTTTGTTCTTCTCATTTATCTTTTTTGGTGAGTGGAACTTCAACTAAAAAATTGAAACCATCAAAAGGAATTAGGCAAGGTGATTCTCTCTCACCTTTCCTATTTTTACTTGTTGTGAAGATTTTTTTAAAGTTAATTGATGATGATGTAAAGAGGGGGCAAATTCATGGTTTTTTAGTGAAAGATAATGGAACAATAGTGTCTCATCTGTATTTTGCAGATGATATCCTGATTTTTATTAATGCCAATCAAGAGGAAGTTAGAATACTTTTAGTAATTCTCACTATTGTTGAAGCTTTAACGGGGATGAAGCTGAATCTTGAAAAAAAAAAATATAATCAGTATTGGTGCTGATTCCCTCATTTCTGAATTAGCAAAGGAGTTGGGGTACAAGGTCGAAACTCTGCCAGTTAAATACTTAGGATTACCTCTTGGTGCTTCTTTTAGAAATTCTTCTGTTTAGGAGTGTGTGGTTGAAAAAATGGAAAATAAGTTGGCTACTTGGAAGACTAAGTGCCTAAATAAGGCAGTGAGGTTGGTGTTGATTACAAGTTGTTTATCTAGCCTCCCTGTATATCTCTAGTCTTTGTTCAATCTTCCAGATAGTACAAAACTCAAAATAAAAAGGTCGATGAGGAAGTTTTTATGGGGTACTACAAAGGAGAAGAAAAAGATGTGTTGTGTTGCTTGGGGTAAGATTTGTAAATCAAGGAAGAAAGGTGGTCTGGATGTTAGGGATCTTAAGTATACTAATAAGGCTCCTTTATCTAAATGGGTATGGATATATACGGTTGAGAAAGAGGCTTTATAGAGGATAATTGTGCAGGAGAAGACATGAGCTAAAGAAAATATGCTACTTCCAGTTGATGACAATAAACCTTATGGTGTTGGAGTTTGGAAGAATATTGTGAAGAATTTGGAATGGTTGCAGAGTCACAGTAACATAGAGGTCAATGATGGAAAATCAGTTAAATTTTAGCATGACAGGTGGAGTATTCTGGGTATTTTGAAGTATGTCTTTCCAGTTTTATTAAATCTTACAGCGACAAACATGCAACTATCGATGAAGTCATTCAGAGTGACCAGTGGATGATCAAGACTAGAATAAATCTTGATGGTAGTAAGCAGTTAGAGTTGGACTTACTGCTGAATGAGTTGGGTCCCACACTTAATCTTACTATGGAAGCTGATATTATTGAAGTTATGGGGGTTTGAACTCTAATAAGTGTTATGCCCTGTTGAATGAAGGGGTGACGACTGTGCTTTCCAAAAATTTTCTTTGGAAGAAGAAAATCCCTCCCAAGGTAAATATCATGTTATGGTCTGTTTTCCATAAGTCTCTTCCAACTTTGGATATGTTAAGTCATAGGGAATTCAAGTGGAAAGCAAGGAGTGTTATCTTTTTCATGAAGAAGAAGAAACTGATAATCATCTTCTAATTCATTGTAAGTATTCTTTTGAAGTATGAAGTCATTTCATTAAAGCTTTCATGATTGATTGGGTTAGTCCGGTTCTTGGTTGTTTTCAAGCATGGAGCAGAGGTGGTTTGAATGGCAGAATTTAAAAAATATTGGAGCATTATCCAGTATGCTATAATTTGGAAAAGTTGGAAAGAATGAAACTGCAGAGCTTTCGGTGGGCGTTCTAAGAGGAAGATAAGCTTATTTTTTTGGTTAAGCGAGCAATTATTCTTTGGAATATAGAGGAAGACACTTTTAACCAAATGACTGTGAATCAAATTATTTTTAAGTGGGAATCAGTTTTACATATGTAGTTTGTAATTGATTCTATTTTTGATTCAAATTTCTCTGTAAATTGTTTTTCCCTTTTAATATAATCTTCTCTTTCAAAAAAAAAAAAGAAAAAAAAGAAGGAGAAGTAGACTTCTTTACTTATCTTTTGGAATAAATACATTACCTACTTATGAAGTTTCCTCTAATCATCTTTTAGGTAGGTATTTTAGTTTTCGTTCTGTTATCGAATAAGTTTTTGAATCATCTGTGCACTTAACCACCATACCAAACTCTTAATATGTGTGTTGTCCTTTTACATGTTAATTATTCTAGAAATTTTAATTTTCATACTTCAACATAAAATAAATAAATAAAAAGAAATAAAAAAATTGATGAACTGAGTTCAGAACTCACCAACACAAAAAATCTTTAACAATAAAAAAATAAAAATAAAATGATTATTTTTCACTCTAGTTGTCCAGAGACTCCAGACTCATCTTTACTAAGACAATCAAAATCAATCCAGGTATCGTTCTCGAAAGCACAAATAGCTAACATCATTAAAAGTGAAAAAAGAAAACTGTTTTTGTTTTTCTTGATCAATCTAAGGTATGTTTCATGTTGACCACTTGACTAATTAAGTACATACATTACCTGCCAATACCATGTTACTAAACTTTTTTATTTATCTTTTGGAATAGATATATCACCTACTAATTAAGTTTCCTTTCATCATCTTTTGGATGTGTATTTGACTTTTATTTTGTTATCTTTTGGATGTGTATTTGACTTTTATTTTGTTAGTATGTTTAATTGTTGAGTAATATTTTAGTTTATTTTTTATGGTTATTAATGGTATCAGTTTATCGGGCAAAGTACCAAAATTCATATTCCCTCGGTCCATCATAAATTGAGATATTCGATTTAAAATTTCATTCCTTAAGAATTAAATAATTATTTTATTAAACAAGACAATATTTCTAAAATTACTTTTTGATTAATTATTATGGAAAATATATATAATTTGATAACAAAGTAAGTGAAAAAAAAACAAGATGACCATCCTTATCACATAAAAACTCCTCTCATATGTTGAGATCCATAAAAATACCATATTCTTCAAAAGTGATACAAAAACCCCATTTATTTTAAAATTGCATTAATAAGTCCATTTTCTTTTTTTAAAAATACCCAGACTACCCTCACATACATCTTCTTCTTTCCCTATGAGATCTATTGTTTCTCTATCTCTGAATCTCCTTTTTTCCTCCTCCTACTACGACCACGAAACCCATCTCATAATCTTCCACCAACACCGTCTCCCACCACAACCACCACCACCACCAGCAATTGAAACTTTCAGAGAACCTGTTCTTAAAGCTTGCTACGAATTGATGGGAAAAGTCGATGCAAGTCATCGTTTTATGACTGAAATATCATCGAAATTAAACCGAAAGATAAGTTTACTTTCTTTATACCATTTTAACTCAAACAAAACTTCAATTGATCGATTTCGAGTAGACATTAAAATTCAACAAAACCGAGTTTCAAGAGTTTTGAAAACCTGAATCATCGATTTGATCTTGATTTTTTTCCTAATTCATGATCGGAGTATAGATTTGTAATCATATATACTCAATCTCTATTTTGAGATCAAAAAAGTTGAAATTTTTTATCAAAAGTTTTTCTAGGGATTTTGATTGATTTCTATTCAATATCTTAAAACTTATCTTAATCAAAAATCTGATTTCAAATTGAATTCAGTTTACCTAAATCTATGTTACCCATCTAAATTTTTCAGAAACCATTTAGTTTTGATTTTCAATAAAGGCATGCTGTTAACGATTAAGTTGTTTAGTTTTCATTTTTTGTTTTTGCAATTTTTTTTTTCTGGTTTCGTTGTTGACTAGTTGTCGATAAATTAAGTGGTGTTGAAAATGTATAAGTTTTCATCCTATTAAAATGACTAGTCTCCACAGATTTTCTTCTTTTATTATCTCAATCAACAAAAGTCTTGTTGAAGCAATAATCTCTTATAGGCATGGTTTTGTCCATGTTTTTATGTGTGATAGCTATATGCTTAATGTATGTCTTAAATTTGAAGGTTGTGGATGAGAAGTCTTAACTGAGATTCATGATTATAACACCATGCAGTTGGTCTAATCTTTTCCATGCCTGGATCATTAGTCATATGGTGACTGCTCAGAGAACGCTTTAGTCTCCGTAACTAAATTTTATTATAGTGGCTTCATGGTTGGTGTTTTTTAACAATATTAGGTGATACATGTATAACATTGTGACCGTAGACGGTGATCTACTATGGCAAGATCAACTCAATGAAAAGAACAAACCTTTTTTGATCTATGTGATGGTATTTTTGTAAACTAAGAATGACAGGTAATGTTTTCTTGTCAAAATTTAATGATTTACTCGCTTTTCTATTCATCTTTTGATTTTCCAACTTATATTTCTTACATGGTTTTCTCTGTTTATACACTCTTTCTTTAATCAATTTGCAGGAAGACTATCCAAAGCTTTCAACTGAAGTTACTGGTGAGAGGAAATATTATAGCGACATGGGTATCGATGTTTTCGGAAGGAATACTTTTGGTGGTGGTCAGTGGACCGTATGTTGGCTTACAAAGTTTTAGGGCTTGTAACTTCTTTGTACTTTCGTTGTTCCTTTCTCAACCTCATATTTGAAGTTTCTACTTCCCTTATAAGCAAGACCTTTTAACTTTTGTATGCTTTGTCTAGTATTTCTGTCAAACATGAACCACTTAACTTATAAATCTTTATGGTTATCAGACATATATTGCACTTGATGTGCTAGCAGTGCCTTATTCCTTTGGAATATGGTTGAAAATAATTGGCATAAATGTATTATATAGTGGTTAGTTAGCGTAATTGAATCAACTAATGGACTGGAAGGAACCAAATTAAGTTGTGTACTGATGTCGCCAAAACCAAGTGATTGTGTAATGCATGTTCTTTAAATTTATGTGGACTAAGGTTTTAATATTATATCTTTTGTTTTTTTATTTTGATTATTTAATGTTCATAGGGTTATGTACAGGGTTGCAATATACAACAACAAGATGCATGGTCGTGAATACAGTGTCATCAAGTCGTCACAATATGTGTTTGAAGTTCATTCGACATTAACACAAACGGTCGATTTGCAAAGAAGAACATATTCTTGCAACCGCTAGTGCATCAACGGTTTCCCTTGTTCCCATACTATCCAATGTATTATGCTGAATGAAGAAGATCCGTATAAGTATGTCGAATTTTACTTTATAGTAAAATTCTACCGGGAATCATATGCAAGAGAAATTAATCCTTTCCCCACGGTTGAAAAACCTGCGACTGTGTCTCCAAAATATGTTGTTCTTGGTCCTGATGCTCTACCACAATCAGGTCGTCCAAGGAAGAAGAAGAGAATTCCTAATACAGGTTCAGTTCTCAATAAGAAGATGAGAACTTGTGGTGGCTGCCATGTTTTGACTGTTATACCCCGCGCGTCCGATTTGAAGTCATTTCACCTACAATTCATCAACTTTTAGTTTCAGTTTTTATTTAGACTACTATATGTTTTGATCTACATTTTATGATTTATTCCTTTTTCTATATTTTTTACAGTTAAACATGTTAATTTGCTTCAGGTGTTTCATGTTCGTTTAATTTTAGATTAAGTTTGTCAGAGTTGCAGGCTTTTGTAATTTGTAGAACCAAAATAAGTTTCATAGTTTGTCACATACTTCAGTATTTTTTTCATCTATAATATGATGGAATTTTTTTGGTTCCATCATTTTTTTTCATCTGGAATAAGATGGAACCAA